>DVQK01000455.1:0-11258 GCA_018231685.1 Heliconius clysonymus
CTGTGTGCGGGATACAGCGTGAAGCTGATTTATTTTTAAAAATAAAATCAGCTTCATGATTTGTTTTCCTTTATTTATTAAAATTTAGAATTCAAAATTGCATGTAGGTACTTAGTTGTAGTTGTAGTAATTTAACTGATTCCAAACTAGTGCTCATGACGTAAAGAATAATATTGTATGTTCGTGATTAATTATAAAAAAGACCAAAAATAAATTTAAGTTTAATTATATCTGTGAAGTTGACGTGTTTATAACTAACTATTTTAATAAATAAATAAAATGATACATTGTAATAACTATATTATGTTTAATGTAGTTTAACCTAAAACTCTTAAGAATTTGATACGTTCTGCGTACCTAATTATACATTAAGAGAACGTATATAAAACATCTAAACAGAAATTCATCATGTAAAGGCTAAGTACCTATCTGTTTTAGATTTCAGTTAGTCGAACGTCGACTTATTCGAATTCTTGAAGAATATAGAGTAGACGACTTATATCTCCCACAGGGGGACACCCCGTCTCCCTAAAGGCAGAAATATCTGAAGTGCCTACGCTTTGAAAGTTTAAGCACAAATAGCAGTTATTACTACCAACGGAAAGTCTATCTTCGTTGCAAAGTAAGGTTAAGTTGCTTACCTTTCTAACAACCAAATAGAACCTTTGTGGGGATTGAAATAAAGATAATATTGACTTAGCCACACACCTATATGTATGTATACATAATAAACTACCTTACAAGCTCTCTTAGGAACTCGACGCGGTCCCCATGAATTTTCTTTGCATTTTGTATGTGTCATGGATGGCCACTTCTAAGGATTTCCACTTAAGGAAACGTCGTTATTTAACTTGTACAAACTTATCTAAAGGTTTTTCACATTTCTTTCTTGGGATTTAGTTAGATATAAAATCATTACAAACGAACAGGTTTATTTTATAAGATATTATATTGGAATTATTAATTTTCATTGTAGGTACAGATAGATTTGGTACACTATATTTTATTTAATTTTCAAAAATTAAATAGTTTCAACATCTTATTCTATATCGCAGTGGCGTCTTTATTTATAAAATGCATTTTTAATTGCCTGAAGGCCAACACATTCATTTGAATGATTTTAGAACATTATATGATTTTTTTAGCTTCACACTGTATCCCGCATATAGCAGGGTAGACAGAGGAAACATAGTGTTAAGACACTTCGTTCCCCACATTCCGCCGAAGTTTTGAAACATTGCGTGTTGAGTGGCGGAGGTCAACGCTGGGCTTTTTGTCTTGGTGCAAGCCAAGCCAATAAATGAAAATATTAATAAGTAATAATTCATACAGACACGACAGCCTCCAATACGTATTAATAATAAACATTTATAACATTATTCGTAGTGGTTACTTCGGAGATAGCTATTAGAATTTATATTTCTAGCTTAAGCATACCAACAGTTCCGGCCACACGCGAATTTCTAAACTGGCCTGCGGCGTATTTGTAAGCTCTGTAGGCATTGTAGTTCAACACTTAATACATGTTAGAAATGGCTCTACGAATTGAATAGGAAAGTTACTGAACGCTTTGACTATAACTCATGCTCCATCCAAACACAAGCTATCGATTCCTCAATGCTAACAAAAATAGAGACATGGTGGGACCTTTATAATATTTTACTTCTCGTACTTATAGTAAGTGATTATACTTATACTTTTTAAAAAATATAATGTATATTGACATACATAAATCCTTTATAAAATTATATATATATATATAAATTAATTACAAAGCGTGACTAATCTACCACCTGAAAAAGCTACACTATATTTAAATAATACAAATGCAAGAAGTTAGCTCATCTACACTTAAAGTGAACATTCGCCGTTTACTTAATGATGATGCAAGAAACATTTGCCTTAGGGTAAACATTTGGTACGTAAATGCTATTAAATAAAATTAATAATCATAATTAAATACAACTAAAGAAGGTGAGATAAATTAATGCTTTGTATTTATTAAATTATTATTTTTTTGGTTTTACTTCGCTTCGGCGACGACGCTTCGGCTTCTGTGTCTACGTTTACCTATTTTAATAAACGTGCAGATATAAATTATCTGCGTTTTCACTTTAAAAATATTTAACATCGCACATTAAATGAGTATAAATATATTTTTTACCTATGCTTATATTTCATACGAAGAATAATTAGCTTTATGTAAAAAAAAAGTTTCAGTTGTGGATAAATTAATAAAAGTGAAGTGTGAATGCTCATTCGTAAAAATCGATTTCAATCGCTAATAATTATTTTCAAATTGCCTTTCACAATCAAATATATTCCTATTGAATATTATGAATAGATAACTTTTTCCTATTATAATGACCGATAGATCCATAGATTACAGATAATTATGGTTATTTCTTCGCGGAAATATTTATTGTCTGTGGACATCACGTGGTAAATCCGTAACGAATTATTGGCATGTTGCTTGCACTTCAGTACAATAGCCATTTCACAGTATCGATGGCCAATCAAAACAAATTACCGATTTCGTCGTCCGATATTCGTTCCGATATAATGAGTGACTGAGTTCGTGCCCATTCTGTTAATTTTATCTCGCAAATAAGAGAAAACAGTTCTGTAATGGCCGCTACATTGAATCCTTGGTTTTACAACATTGTATGTAATTGTATGAAGATTTTTAATATATTATAAGAAAACAAAACAACGTCTCTGCCTCACCACTTATACGCGTAGCTATACAAAATATTCTTAATCTGGATATTCTTAATTATGCCTTAATTATGAATATAAAACATTTCTTTATGATTTTTTAAATGTTTCTTTGAATTTATTTTGTTTGTGAATATTAAATATTGTTCCCGCCATTTTATTCAAAGATGGCGAATTGAAATGTATAGAGCTAAAATATCTGCATTTCTTAAGCCAATTCTTAAGAGGTTAAGCGTTAGATACTTATTGCTTATGACTTTTTACCGTAACATCAAAGTTTCTTTAAAAAAAGAACAGCTTCACGCTGTTCACGAACACACTCCCGCACACAGCAGAATAGGCTAAGGGAACCTGGTGGTAAGACATTCCGTTTCCCATTTTCCGCCGAATTCTGGAGGCATAGCGCACTGATAGGCGGAACTCAACGCCGCGCTTTGTCTCGACACCAGAGCGAAGAAATGTAAATACAAATTCAAATAAATATTTCATTTTCTTTTTAAGAAATAAGGAACCTTTTTAAGATCACTTTGTTGTCTGTCTGTCTATCTATCTTTCTGTCAAGACCCTTTATCTCAGGAACGCTTAGAGATATCGAGTTGAAATTTAAACCATATACTCAGATCTACGGCCCCATGATTTCCTGAAAAAATCGTATTTCTATATTAACTTAAAAAAGAGATATGGCCATGATATTTGCTGGTGATATTTTTTTTTTACTTTTAATTTTTATATCTGTCATGAAAATTTGCTACTCCCTAAAGGTGTCGACTGCTGGTGGCATTACTCTATGTGATTTTTTTGATGAATACATTCTTAAAAAAAATTATAATTAATTCTTAATAAAAACTAAAATATGTATTTTTATTCTAAACTTTTAGGACACCAAAAATTTATTTTATGTATATATGAAGTAGTTACGTGTAGGTCACCTCTCTCTCTATAAAAGTTACTTTAGGTCATAGTAATTACTCAGTTATTTGATACAGTCAAAATTTGAAAAAAACGTTCGTCATAGCGCAGCGGCTGTACTGTGCCTGGTTGTAAACCCAACGTATGCGAATGCGATTTCCACTCTGGGCAATAAATTTATGTTTATTTCTTCCCTCTGGCAACAAGACAAAGCGCGGTGTTAAATTCTGCCACTGCCACACACGCAATGTCCTGAAAATTAGGCGGTAAAAGGGGGATTAGAGTGTCTTGACACTAGGTTCCTTCTGCCTACCCTGCTATATCTATGAGAGATAAACCGTAATACTAAAAAAAAATACAGTGAACCGAAAATAGTTTAACCTTTTTATTTATGCCAATTAAAAGTTTAAAGAGAATATTTCTATTTGTAATTTTAGTGTTTTCTGTACAAAACGAAGTAATTACTATTTTACAACTTTTAAATTAATACTAACGCAAAGTATGTTACTGGAGACTTATTATACTAAAAGATTGTTAGTAGGTACTAAAGTTATTATTGCGTCAAAATTATAAGTTTAGTACTTACTAAGATCTTCATGTCCTTAGGATCCGCGGACGCGGGGTCGATACTAACCTGAAACGAAATAAGGAGACCTTAAGCATCGTTCTCTGGTATGTTAGTGTGTAATTATTATTTTTTAGCTTCACGCTGTATTTGGTATATAGCGGAGTAGATAGAGAGAACCTGGGAACCTAGTGTTAAAACACTACGTTCCCATTATGGTATTTTTCGTTCAACACTTTCATTAAATATTTTATTTCCCCGAGTAGCCATTCCGCCATGACGGCTTCTACAATAATACTTACAATAAATATAATTTTATGCATTTTAAATAAAATACACTACAAATTATAAATTTACTTTTTACTAAAATACCTAAATATGTAAACTATTAACATTAATATAATAAATCACTAATGATATCAACGATACACAAACAAATCTACATACGATTAAACTAACTCTATTTCGTGGCACAAAAACAGAAACTAATCAGAGGGCCCCTAAAAAGTTATCATAACTCCGTGGGTACACGAGCGAATTTAATTTAGAAGGTTTTTAATTATGGCAGCGGAGTCGGCCGGTTTCGGCGCCGAGCGGCGGCGGCCCTGTAATTACGCCCGGTAATTGCGAGACCGAGGCCGGGGCCAAGACCATAGTCCCAGCGCCCATCTAGCTCTGTGTTATGCCACCGAAATAAGGATGCAGCGTTTTAATGACACTCCATTTGTTTTTATATTTTGAAGATTTATATTAAAAAAAAAAACAAATATATATTGAGTTTACCAAAATACATACCTATGGTTAAATTAAGAATCTCAAGTAGCTATTGATTAAGTTACCCATCTAGTTTTGTATTATGCCACCGAAATAAGGATGCAACATTTAATTGACACTCTTTTTTTATATTTTATATATTTATTTAAGGAAACAAATATATATGTATGTAGAGTTTAACAAAAACATATCTACGGTTAGCTTAAGAAACTCATATATAGGTTAAATTACCCATCTAGTTCTGTATTATGTGACCAAACCAAAGATGCAGCGTTTTAACGACACTCCATTTATATTTTGAAGATTTATTTAAAGAAACAAATAAATATAAATATAATAGCTTACCAAAAAGGTACTTACGGTTAGTTTAAGTTACTGAAGTATAGGTTAAGTTAACTGAAAATGAAAATATCTACATGTTTCCTTATTCAATAGTTTATTGATCATTATAATGCAATTAAGATTGGAGTGTAATTTATATATTAAAGTAAATAAAAATAAAAAAGCCTTTTATTTCCTAATTAACAACAATTGTACAATTAAGAAAATAAGCTTATTTCTAAAATATGTTTTCTTATTATTTATATAGTTATTATTTTTAAAACCTTTTATTTTTTTATTTATTTATAAATTTATTTTTTTCCAGTTATTTTAACTAGGAACCCTTTCAGGTAAAGGCCTCTTCTAAAGATTGCCACCTCTTCCAGTCCTACCTGAGCCGTATGTATTCATTAATATATTTAATACAATAATAATGATATTGACAATTATTTTTATTGCTAAAAAAGTAAATGTTATTATGAAACTTATATTGTTATGAGTACATAAAAATTAGCCGTTTTAGTATGTAATAGCGGCAATAAGTAGTTTCGAATGTAATGAAACTCCACGTTATAGGAAATTATGAATGCTTAAACTATCATAAAATTCACTTCGTTTCTATTTCTATAAAAGTAAATGTAAATAATTGCTTTACATAAAAGTGATAATGTATAACACATTAAAATTAAGTAGCCTTCGCTGGTAATTTCCTTGGGGGAATAGGAAAGTATGGGTAATTACACACTGCCTACGCAGGATTTTTTTTTTTTTGCTTTTTTATATTAGATACGAATGCAACAGAATGAATAATAACAGTAATAATTTGTTGACAGATGTTTATATTTTTATTACACGTTAAAGATTCAAAGTTTTGTGTTCACTTTGGAATACATATAATAAAAATCAGACAACCGTAATTAAAAAACATATTGTAAAAAATATATTGCAAGAATATTTAATATATTTAGGTAAGCGATATTAATATCAAATAAAAATATAATCGTCGAAATATTATCTAAAGTAATACCAGAAAGCGATACTGAATAAAAAATAGGTTAAAAGGATTGCATTTAATTATGATGACTGGCTCGTCGTGCACCGAAAATGCGTTTTAAGCCTACATTATGATAATTACACTCTCACATAGTTACGAAAAGAGAAAAAAAAACACATCTACTGTTTGTGATCTTCCGTTGTTACTAATGCCTTACAGTTGATAAAAAGTATTAATTTGATGTAAGCATTTATTTTATTATTCTATAAACCAAAATAAATAGGAAATCAACGTGTTTCTTTCGTTTTCACAGAAATTATTAACTTGGCTTACGACACTTGTATTATGAAACATTACTTATATT
This sequence comes from Heliconius clysonymus, assembly GCA_018231685.1. Classification (NCBI taxonomy): domain Eukaryota; kingdom Metazoa; phylum Arthropoda; class Insecta; order Lepidoptera; family Nymphalidae; genus Heliconius; species Heliconius clysonymus. The sequence goes on from DVQK01000455.1 coordinate 6,646, forward strand.
AAAGTAACATAATAAACACATATCGAACCTACACTGCAATACAAATATCCATATCGTAAGACAACAAAGGAATATACAGAAAGTGGTCGACAATAGAGCGTCTAGTGTGACGACGCGGCGGGAGGTGTTTGTACGGTAATCACTCATAATAATACCAATTAAATATTTTTATTCCCATTCGTTCCTTTGTTACCTTGCTTTGTTAAATTCTTGTGAACGTCTTTTTATTCATACCTTCGTGTTTGGTTTCGCGTGAACTACCTAATTTACACTTTGGCCGATATTGAACCCTAATAAAGGGCAATTAGTTTTTTTTCTTTTAAATGAAATACGTTTACGTCAACCGTTGTTAATTGTTGTTAATAATTTATACATTATTAAAAGATTATTAGTTACTTTGTTGTAATTCAATACATTTATGGAAAATAGTTTTTTTTTCTTTTATCTTTAATTTGTATTCCGGATATAACAGGGTAGGCAGAGGGAAGCAGAGGGAAGCGCCGAATATTTGAGGCATTGAGTGGAACTCAACGCCGCCCTTTGCCTGCCGTATCAGGGCGAAGAAATGAAAATACTAATAAATAGTAATTCGATCCACACTGTGGGAATGCCCACAGTGTGGAGGATCCAAAAAAATATTTTTTTTTCTGAACTGTGCAAAAATATTTTTTTTATTATTTTAATGTACCTATCAAGTAGGTGGTACAACCTACTTTTACATCGCTTCGCTTACTCTAAGCTCTTCTTTGTTTATTTGGTATTATTACCCTAAGTGGAATTACACTCACAATCGTCGTATGAAATAAAAAAAGACGTATTTTACTACCATACCTATGTGTATCACATTCATTTTGCATCTCGTAGGTACATGTTTATATTAAGAGAGCGCAGGCGAAATGGTAATTCAATTGTGAAATATAATTAATTTTAAATCTGTCATATTGTACAGTCAACTTGAAAAAACCGTTGACTGATACACAATTTGCATGTAACGACATTATTTAAACAATCTGACATTTTTTATGTAGATCTTACACATTACAGTCATTACTCACTGTACTCGTAGATTACTTTTATCGATAAAACTGTAGTCGATACGTCAAGTTGACAAGAACGAATAAATTATAATGGCATAACCTTAACATATTATAGGAGGTTATAAAACAAAAATTACAGTAATTAGAAGTCGTATCATTAATCAATTTTTAATATCAGAAATGTTATTCTGATGTATAAATGTATTTACGTTTTAAATTGTGAAAAAGAGCACTATATCTATTTGTTGTAATTGTAAAAATGAATTAATATCTTACTATGTTTTTTATTAGGTTGTACGCTCGTTTAAAACAGTTAACTTTTTAATTAAGTACCGTTAAATGTAAAAAAAAATAAAGTTTTGTACGTTCATATAAAATTACAAAGTATATTATGAATGACAAATAAATTTCTCATAAATCCTCCTCTCCTAAAATACACCAAACTTTTTTTTATAATAATATTATATAAATAGTAGATAAAGAGTAAATAAATATTAAGCTTTGCTAACTTTAAAAAATGGACCAAAGTAAACTTTAGAGTAAAAAAATATTAGTAAAAATATATTTAAATAAATATTATATTAATAGTATGTATTATGTTAATTAAAGACAATTCCGATTACCTCGTTGTAGTAATTATCGTTGACATTGTGAGGTGCAGGGTGCGAGACCCCATGTTGTTGATAGTACGCACAGTTCATGTCAGCCCATAAATCCCTTACGTTAACATCACACGCGAATACGTATTACAAGAAGAAAAAAAATCTTATTATATCGTAATAAGATTTTTTTCGTAAGGAAGAAAAATCGTAAAATATCGTAACGAATCGATGCCGCGGCTGAATCTCGCCTACTAATTGCAGGGTTCAGTGGTTGACTGAGCGCGGCCACGGTCTTTCTCGTACACTCTCTGTTTCACTCGTACGTTGCGCTGTCCGTGTGTTTGTTTACGCGCGGGGCGGGTCGCGCAGGGCGGTTAGGGCGGACTCACGCAAAACTAATATAAAACGAAAACGCATTTATTCATGTAACAGAGTTTTGAATAGATATTATTTATTAATATCCAACTGGTAAAACTTTTAAATGAAAAACTGCAAATAGTTAAATAATAAATAATACTTTTACTAGATGCCGCTTAAAACGCTAAGATTAATATTATTTTAATGCCTAAATATGTGAATATTATGGTAATGAATAAAGAAATATTGATAATTTTTGTAGGTATCGCTATTTAAAAGCCCAGCTGTTCTTTTTGTAGAAATCTAAAGAAAGAGATTTCACGAAAGTAATATTTTTTCACCTCTCAAATGTAATAAATGTTTCCGGTTTGTAATAAAGTATATATGAATCGTTACCCCAACGCCATTATAAAAATTGGTTCATTTTTTACGCACCCAATCTGTGTGGGGCGGATACGCCTCATATGACAGGATGCACTTTCCTCATTTTGATATCACGCGAATCTAGTCATATGATACGTTACCAGATGTTCTTCTTAAACCAGCGTTTGCATTACTAGTATATAGTATTTATTTAAAAAAATATGCTCCTTATCTACGTTATTAACTGATTCAACTCATTTTATTATTTTATCCACCAAAAATATTTGCGTTTCGTGCTTGTTTATTTATTTTGTAAACTTTAAAAATCAATAAATTTATCTAGATATCACGCAATTTTTTTTATTTAGACAATAAACTTATTTACACTGAATTTTATTTCTGAATTGCTGTATTATGAATGTTATGTTTTGTGTACCTACTTAATATGACTTTTGAATTTTCATATTCATTAACTAAACAAAGTTTTCAATTATTTCAACAACAATGCTTAGATGTCGTCGCGATAGACCATTTTGTGTAGAATATAGAATAACATGTGCAAATAACAGTGATTAGAAGGCGCGGGGCGCGGCGCGTGTACGTAATTATTATAATATGCGCGCGCGCAGGCGTCGCCCTGTACTCTTCACATGCACAATTCCTATTATTGTCATTACAGCTTAAGTTCAAAGTACTAGAAAAGTATTTTCCGTTATGTAATAAGGTAGTACCTCTTGAATTTATATTTTTAATGCACTTATACATAGATAGTAGATAACTGCTGAACAAACTGAATACCAGATACATATAATGTGCTTATAAACATAATTATATATCTTGCAACTCTAATAACGCATATATTTAAAATATAAAATAATTTATGGTAGATACAAGAAAAACAGTCTTACGAAATAGTTGTCGCTTAAAAATATTTTTGTATAGTAAACAACACAGAGCACGCGCTGCGCGCACGCATCTGGAGTGCCGCCCTCGTCCCGCCCATCACCAGGGACTGTAGGTTTCAAATAACATTCACAATGAAGTTAGTATATTGCCATTGTAACGTATTGTACTACCGTATCATTAAATCAAACAAAGTCCTATATAGTTATTACATATTTTTATTTAAGCTTAAAATTTATTTTACATACCTATTTGAGATTTGGTAAAGGTGCCTGGCACAATAGGCTTAGATATATTCACAAAACATGTGTTTAGGGCTAAATTAATACAAGAATTTAATAAATCCAGAGGCCAGTCGTGGCGCAGGGGCACAAAGTGTGACTGTAAAATTGACTGGTCGTGGGTCTCCACTCAAGGAAATGAAATATTTACTTACATTTATGTTTTCATTTCTTCGCTCTGATGTCGAGGCAAAAGCGCGGCGTTGAGTTCCACCACTTAACACGCAGTGCTTCCAGAACTCGGCGGAAACTCGGGGAACTGTGAGTCTTAACACTAGGTTCCCTATGCCTACCTTGCTGTCTGCTGTGATACAGCGCGCGTTCAAACTAAAACCCAACTACTGAAACATGCTGTAAAAACACGAAACAAGAAAATAGTCTCCGCTAAAATTATTATGTACAATCTATAAAAAAATTACCGACTATTAAATAAACAAACTTACTTACACGTAATATATTTAAACGTATTTTTATGTGTCATACTGACAAAGATTTGTTTAAAGGATATATATATGTGAACGTAAATTTTTTGATAATCTGTACATAATAATTTCAGCAGAGACTATTTTCTTGTTTTGTTCTTTTTAGGCCGTGTTTAGTAGTCGGATTTTAGTTTTTAAACTTTATTTTTATTTAACTTATTGTAGAGTTATGTGAATTCGTGTTATTTGTCCAATTATGATACTTAACTAGTTTAGAAGTGATTTTATAAATTCTTGCAATTATCATTTGATTGCAAGCAAAGCCGTGTTGTCAATTTAACGTGATGTCATGTAGCCTATAACCAGCGGACGATCAAGAGGCGTCTAACGACACCTCATTTGTCCAATTATGAAAACTAGTTTAGAAGTTATGAGGGGATAGATGAACATTCATATTCACATACAAACATACATACATACAGGTGAAAATCATAACCCTCCTTTTTGCTTCGCCGTAGTCGGGTAAAAAAATGTATCTTTGTAATTTATCTATATATATAAAAGGACATGTACCTGACTGAGGCAAGACGCACGCACAGCCGTAACCGCTATGCGTAGAAACGTCAAATTTGGACAGATGTTTATTTT
>DVQK01000456.1:0-11257 GCA_018231685.1 Heliconius clysonymus
AAATATAAATTTAAGTAAATATTTCATCTCCTCGAGTGGGGATCGAACCCACACCAGTCGGTTTTGCAGTCACACCTCGTGCCGCTGCGCCACGACCGGCCTGTGTTTACTTAAAACATATAAAAAGACAATGTAGTGTTTTATATTTTGGTAGAACTGGTAGAATATATAATCAACAAAAATACACATTTAAGTTGTAATTTCGTGAGTAAAATGCATTTTGTTATCAAAAAGAAGTCCACCTTGAGTAGAATGTTGACTCCAAATTATTTTAAATTTGGTGAAAATTTGCAATTTGATAACAATAACATACTCGTTACTTGTTGCTCGTGAGTAAATTGTAATTAATTAACGGTATAAAGTGATACAAAGTGACCTCGCCGTCTTTTAGAATTCTCACTTTTTTTAGTTTCATGCTGTATCCCGCACAAAGCAGGGAGGGAAGGCAGAGGGAATCCAGAAGCCTAGTACTTCGTCCTCGTTAAGACACTTCCATTTCGCCAAATTCTGGAGACATTGTGTGTTGAGTGACGACGCGTTTTGCCTCATAACCAGAACGAGGAAATAAAAGTAATCCATCCTCCGAATAGGAATCGAACCCACAACTATATTTACCTCAAATGTATAAATTAATATTACTGACAATTCTGTAAAATGTTACTTTTATATGTTCATACATAATACCTTCATATATAATATATAAGAGAGATATAATTACGCCACAAGACGTGCTGATAATAAGATCTTCCTCGTGCTTTATCATTTATTTATATATAAGAATAGTTAATTAGATCTCTGTCTTTCAAGTAAGAAATTTACATACTAATGTAATAATTTTATAATATACTAGCTTTTAGTTGCGGTTTCGCCTGCGTGAGCCAATGTAAATTATTAAGAGTTGTCTCTGATAAGTTCTATGTGCCGAAGGTAATGGCCGCTGGTACAGTGGACCATATCGAAATGATTAACGTGATATAATAGACTAGCCTTCTTCGATAAATGCAAATATATTTTACAATCCGAACCAGTATTTATTAGATGTGCACATTCAACCAAACCGACTCTTCAGCTTAGTATAGTTTTATTGAAAAAAAAATGAAGGAAGTTTATTTAACTGAATGTTATTTTTAAAATAACTTTCAGGGTTTACCCCCAGGTGTCTTGTAGAATAATATCTCATGGAGACGATTGTTCTAATCTTCTTCATAGTCCAAACTTGAACTGATTATGTCCTAAAGCAACACATTACGTAGGTATAAGCATAATAAATATATTGTTGAAGCCATAATCGATTGACTTGGAAAATAAATCTGAAATGAAAAAAAAAACAGATTTATATATAAGTCCTGAGGTATTTCATTTCATCTCGCTAGTGTTCAACTCGTGGTTTTGCTCGCAAGATCTGGACAGTTTGAAGAATTGTGAGTAGGTCCAGTGACCTATATTATACATTCACGTGTAGGTGGTTAAACGCGCCAATTTTTCTATTATTTTTTTGTGAAATTCTTATGGAAATAGAAAAAAACTAAATATTTTTATTTTACGTCTAAAAGTTCACACAAATAAAGTTGCGGACGGCTATATAATTTAATTCCTTTTTTGCTTTACGGTTTATTCGGTACGCAAAAAGAACCTGGGAACCTAGTGTTAACATTTCCGTTCCCCACTTGTCGCCAAATTCTGAACGCATTGCGTGTTGACTGGCTTAACTCAACTTTTGCCTTCAGAAATTTATCTGTACCTACTGTATAATATGTATGAAGCTACTTCTACTAGTAAATACTATTTATTTACTATATGTAGACGTGCACGTCTTGTCAATTGTCATTATATAACACGTTATTTACATTAAAATTAGGTATTTTCTGTGATTTATCGTGTAGTACTCTATTTAATATTGTCTTATTCTTAACTCCAATGAGTGGCCAAAGAATTGGCGCCCACGTACTAGAAGAGCCATTGGAGAAGAAAAAAATAGTAAATCTTTGATTTTGTTATATATAAGATTAAGTTAGGTTCCATGTCCACCACACTAAGTCTCTAAATAAACTGAAAATGAATAAGAAAATATAAAACTGTATAATATACTATTTAAATTAGTTTCGTTTTAGCTTCGGGCGGCATTTCGCATAAAGCTAAGTTCTAAGTGACGTGTTTAGTGACGGAACTCAACGCCGCGACTCATTAGAACGAAGAAATGAAAATAATTAATTCCCCCGAGTGGACATCGAACCACCAACCGTCATACGCTGTGACGCTGTTCCACGACGACCTTTATATTATTAATTAATGAAAATATTTCATAATAAACAAGACTGGGAACCCGTTTTCATTATTATCGTTTGACCACTGAGACACTGGCTGATTAACGGCAGTACCTATACAGATGACCAGCGGCGTATCAAACGTTCTAGCAATAATATCTACTACAATTACATGCACCAATGTATAATTAATTAAAGTCATCTGCAAATAGACGACGCGAGTCGCATCTTATATGAAATACGTCTTAAACACTTTGTCTTGGAGATAAGTAAATATAAATATATAATGTATTCCTTCTAATGCTGTACAAGTAGTCTGATTCGCTTCTACTTGTATATTATATAAAGGCTACTTATGTTATATTTAGTTAAAAAAAATTTTATGGAAAAAGACAAGGCAAACGAGCGTACGTGTCTCCTGGTGGTAAGTGGAGCTACAGGTGCGTTGCCGACCTTAAATCAAATTGTGTTTTATATATTCCATTTATCGAGACGAGATGAATGTGTCATGTGTCATACACAACTCTCACATATTTCTCTTTGACCACAGAGAGAAAATCGCGGGTTAAATCTGAGTTTCTTATTCATTAGGTATAATGACTGACAGGGATATCAAGATACTATAAATATCCCGGTCAGGTGATACAATGAATTTGACCGGTAAAACGCAATATCATACAAAAAGACAACAAACAACATTAATTGATCACACAAACAAGTGCTAATATAAAACAAACAAAAAATACAAAACTTTATTTTAAACAGCTGCACCTTTATACCATATAGGAGAGTAGACAGAATAAAGAACAAGATGAAGAAGACCACTCAATTTTTGAGACACGACTCAACGCCGTCAGAGCAGAGAGAGAGAGAGAGAGAGAAATTAAAAGAATTTATGCCTCGACAGTCTCAATTATTGGTTAAATATATGAAAACAAGGGTTAACTGACGCGCATATTAGTTAAATAAACAAAAACTTCAATAAAAATGCTGTATAAATACACACACAAACATATGTTTAACACAAAATATGTAGCTAGTACAAATGTGTGGCCTTTGCAAATATTATACAACTATTAAATAACGGAGACAGAAGAGGTCGACTCGGTGTTAGTTTAATACTTATTTAGAAAACGTATAAAAATTCAAATTTCAAATTTTTATACATTTTCTAAATAAGTATTTTTCTTTTCTAAGTGTAGAAAATAAGACTTTAAAAATGTTTAAAATAGATGTTAGTTTGCTTTCGTCGTTCACCTTACCTTCCGAATGGCTCTAGTACAATACTAGTATACATTTTTTGCTTATTTAAGAATTTAACGTTTTTCTACCCTTACCATATACAACAGAGGCCAGTTGTGGCTAAAGTTGGGCGTTATAACGAACAGCAGATAATATAATTCATTACAAAGTGTACCTGTAAAAGCGAATGGTGGTGGGCTCGATCCCCGCTCGAGGACATGAAACACTTTTTGAATATATTAAATAAATACTCCATGTCCGTTTCTTCGCTCTGATGTCTAGGCAAAGCGCGGCATTGAGTTCCGGCACTCAACACACAATGCCTCCAGAATTCGGCGGAAAGTGGAAAACGGAGTGTCTAACACTAGGTTCCCGCTGCCTACCATGCTGTTTGCGGGATATAGAGTGAAGCTGTTTGTTTTATGAAGGCGTATATTACGTGTCATAAAGGTTAGCTATTTCTGTTTGATTATGCGGACGAAACCGCATGTAAAAACTAGTTTTATTCATACAACTTTTAATATTTCCAAGTAGGATAGTAAACTGAACAACCAAACCGTGACGGTCCTCGTTAGGGTGAGCAAAGCGCTAACGCGTTTAATTAGCGCTTTCCACGCTCCAGCGACACTATCACTGAGGATTTTGCCTTTTTACTCAATTTTTGTAGAGATATTAATAAGAGGTGTGTGGCAAAAATAAATGGAGATTATTAAAATTTAATTGTACTAGTTAACCAAATTTCACTTTTTAAAAGTCGATTCTTTGTAGGTTTCGTGGCGCAACGGCGTAGCGTGTGACTATAAACGACCGTTGTTCGATTCGATTACCATTCGACGAAATAATTTAATTTTTGTAAAATAATTTAATATCACGAAAATTGGACGGTGCGTACGAAACAGAGTATCTTAGCATTAGGTTCCTTTTGCCTACTCTACTATATACAAGATACAACGTGACTAAGTTTATCTATATTTTATTTGAACGTTTGAATTTGTGTGAGAAGCATAAAATGGAGTGTCTTGACATTAGATGCTCTCTGCCTCCCCTGCATGATTAGAAAAACAGTTAAGCTCCTTTTTGGAATCCAAATTTGACCCAATCTTGTTGTCCCGATTATATGTTATTTTAAGCTCAAATACAAATTCGTTTGTAACTAACTTGTCACTAACTCATATTTACACATAAATGTTTCAATAACAAAACAAGGACAAATATTGCAATATATTTGTTTTTGTACAATGTTTGTTTATATTCAAATAATTAATTAATCATCAATTTCGGAGAAACTCTGATCAATTGACTTAAAAAGGAAAAGTGAACAGGAAAATATACCCATTGCCATTATGTACAATTCGGATTACAGGTACCGAGTAGGTTGAGAAACCCAGTGTCTTAACTCTGTCGCTCACTTACCGCATTGACGTACCTCAAAACGACACTTTGATGAACCTTTTCTAAAGAGAGAATCGAATCCACAACCGTTGCGTTACAGTGAAATGCTATGCTACTCCGCAACAACAGCCTCATACATATCCTATGAACAATAACGTTAATTGAAGTACGGGAAGCCACCTGCATAAAGCTAAATGATACCTTGATAGGTAACGACTTGTAAATGGCGACAAATCTATGGTGATAAACCATCGCCCACTGCGCCCACGCGCTGCACTATTTAGAATTAGACATGACGCGCTGCCACTGTTTACTTGATCTGCTTAAATGATTTCGAAGGTTAGATGTTTTTTATGTTGATGTATTTTTTCAGATTTACGCTGCGTAGTGTTAAACACTCTGTTGCCTTTTCCCGCTCAATTTTCTAAACTTTGCTTCTCTTCTCACTTCTCTTCTCTTCTCACTTTACCGCAGAGCGAGGACGCTCCGATAATAAGGCAAAGTGAGTTCCGCCGCTCTAAACGCAACGTCTCAAAAATAGAGTGGTGCTTAGAGAATGAAGTGTCTTAAAATGAAGTTCCCGCTCCCTACCCTGTTGTATACAGAATAAAAAGTGAAACTGATAAAGAAATGAAAATTTTACTGCAAAACACTTAAATATATTTTAGCAAACATTTTGCAAATTCATTAACAAGTGTAGAAATGATAAATCTAGACAGATATTAGATAACGACTAGGTAACGCCGCGCCGGCGACCATCAACACCAATTGTGCAAAATTATTCTATCAAAGTTATTCGTCAGCGTCGAATTTAGTTGCGCTAAAGTCACTGCCAAGGCTCACTCCCACAGACTAATATATTACCATATATATTTTTTGACGATCGTATGAAATTATATTATAATTTTATAATAAAATTTATTATAACAGAACTACGTAATGATGTATAATTCGTTTATTTTTTTGATAGAAATGACAGATCTATAATAATATTTTTTTATTGACGTAGCGTGTCACATGTCGCAGGTAGCTGTGGTGAAGGTTACAGGTGGTCAAAATGCAGAAGGTCATTTATTTTTCTGCGCTTCACGCTGTGCCCCGTGCATAGCAGGGTAGGCAGAGGGAACCTGTGAAAGTATTCACACAGTTCGCTCCCCACTTTCCGCCGCTCTTACCCTAGTTACCAGAGCGAAGAAATTAAAATAATAAATATTTCGTTTCCTCGAGTATCGACGAGAGCACACTTGTGACAGGACTGGAAGTCAAAATCTTTTTATAACGCCACTTTACGCCAGTTGTAGCGGTCAAGTGAACAGACTATAGGTTTATACGAGGTTGTTTTTATGCATTATTTGTAATTCATATATTTTAAATACCTTTTTATATAATTACTAGCTAATACCTACGGCTCCGTCCGTGTGGTCAAATGGAAGATTTGTGTTTGACATATGACATCCGTATATATCCGTATCCGTATATATCATGGGATATATCGAAACGATTAACGTGATATAATATTGCCTATAGCTTTCCTCGATAAGTGGACTATCCAGCACAAAAATATTATGTCAATTCGAACCAGTATTTCTTGAGTTTACCATGTTGAACCGAACAATCTCTTAAGCTTTCTAACATTAGTATAGATAAATTTCAAAAAAAATATATTCATAGTGATTTTCAATGTTTTTTATGTTATAAGGTGTTAAAATAGTACCTTTGAACCCGCTAGCAGGTGTTTGTTTAGGATCTGTCTACTACCTGGCCCTGCTCCGGTCGTTCACTCGCGTGCATACATTTACATACATTTTAATTTCGTGTTAATTACTCGGAATGTTTCTGAGATATGTATTAAATTTCATTATTTAACGTTAAATTTCAGATTTTTTCTTTTCTTTTGATTTTAATTGTTGCATTAGATTCTTCATTAGCTCACAATGGTTATTACTTATATGTGAATTCTCATACTTACATAGATTACGTTTGTTTGGTAAAAAGTAATCTTTATTTTTTCAATTTTGTCTACAACAACGGTGAAACGAAAATATTTTAAATGTAATGTAATCCACCAAGTGGGATTCGAACCCACAACCATCGCGTTTACAGTCAAGCACTGGCCCACTGCGCCACGATCATGATCGATGGTGGTGGACCTTCATCTTAAATCTATATAAGTACTAGCCTGCAGGACAGCTCCAACCCCATATGACCCGTGACACATTCAGAGTGCGCGAGCTAACAATTCTCAGGAAGTAATGTAGCTTATAGACTTCCTCGGTAAATTGACTGTACAACATTTTTTTTTTAATTCGAATTCGTTCCTAAGTTTAGTATTTCCAAACAAACTCTTCAATTTTATAATACTGAAAAGTTTTTTTTATTAGATATTATTTAGTAGGCAGAGGAACCTAGTGTTAAGAAACTCCGTTTGCCCTTTCCGTCTAATTTTCAAAACATTGCGTGGTAACTGGTGGAGATCACTGTCTGGCTTTGTCTTGTTACCAGAACGAGGTAATAAAAGTAATTCATTTCCCTGAATGGGAATCGAACCAACATATGTTGCATTTACATTCAAATAGTGTAGCACCGTGCCACTACAGCCTCAAATAAGTGTTGATGAAACTTCATCCTTCATTTTATTAAACTAGTATAGTGGGTGTAGACGCGGTTAACACCACCTTGCTCACTCGCGACTCGTACCGCGTCCTGCGCGTGCGCAGCTTTACAATAAACGCGTGTTTTATCTTTTAGTGGGTATTTTGGTAAGTGTATTATGGGTTTTTCTATATGGTATTACCGTATTTATATGTATTTATACCGTATATACGTATTTATACTGTATTATACATGTGAATATTTATATTTTTTGTTTTACGCATTCTTCAATTTTGTTTGTTGTGTTAGAAGAAAAGAAAGTACTTAATGTCAAAAAATTACGCTTATCATTTGAATTTTTCATAAATAAATAATTGAATGTCGTGCTTTGATAAAACGGACAGGGAAATAAATATTTTTCAATTGAAGCGTTATTTGGGCCAAACTAAATCATCTCCTATCCTAAAAAAAATATTTTTTAAGTTAACTTTATTTTAAAAGCATTTCTTTTTCCCGCATAGGAGGAATTTTTGTGTTAAGACACTTCTTTACCCATCCGCCTTTTTCTAACAGAGCGAAGAAATGAAAGTAGTTTAAATTTAATAATAATCCCCGAACGGCGATCGAACCCGTAACCACCGTTTTGCGTTTACGCGCTGTCCGTATGCAACACGGCATCTCTTACGTAATTACATTATAACTTACCTGTATGTATTTGTCAGCTTCATGCTATATCCTGCATACAGAAGAGTAGGTACTCCGTTTCCCACGGTACGCTGAATTATTCGAGATATTGCTTGTTGAGTGGCGGAACTCAACGCTGGGCTTTTGCCTTGGTGCTAGAGGGAAGAAATAAAAATATTAATAAATAATAATTCGTTCCCTCGAGTGGAGATTGAACCTACAATCGTAGCGCTACAGTCAAACCCTTATGCCTCTACGCTATGACGGCCTCTGTATGTATTTAAAGTATAAAAAACATGTTTTAATTAATATTATTAATTAGCACATAACATGCACTGTCTACGTTTTCGTTATAATCCTGTTCAAATAAAAATAACTAAGCCATTCGAGCCTCCTTGATAAATAGACTACTAGTAGTTTCAGAGATGCGCGCTCAACCAACTCACTCTTCAAACACACTCTTCAGCTTTATAATATTAGTATAGATATAGATTTAAACTTATAAATATTTTTTTAATTACTCTAGACATAACCAGGTCTAGATTATAACTTGTTTGAAACATTATATTATTCGCACGACCGCTATTAAAGTAAAAGCTTAATTGGATGAGTAATAAAAATAAATATATATTGATTGTGAATAACATTTGCACAAATCTAAACTGCATTAAAAGTTGAATTTATACATAACTAGACCGTTGCTTCTTGCACAAAAATTTAATGAAAAAGGTAGGAAAAAGGTCCTTGAAGAATAACTCTAAGAGAGGATTTCTTGAAATTCTTACGAGAACAGAGAAAACGAGACTACGTTTTGCAGTAGGTACACGCAAACGGAGTTGCTAGTTGTACTTAATTTAAAATATGATTATTATGAGAAGTTCGCGGTACAATGATGGTATTGGATTCTATTCCCACTCGGAAGGATTAATGACTATCATTTCACCACCTACTACAACTATAAACTTGAAGAGATTTTTTTCGTTAAACACGCGAATTTTAACACCTATGATTCGAATTAAATAAAAAACTATGACCTGACCAGGGAAGGTATAAACTAGTGCTTAATAAGACTAAAAATATACTTATATTATGAATATAATCGTCACTCCTGAGTACAAAAAAAACCATAAATAATAGTTAAAGTTAAATAAACGAAACGAAAGGAACAATGTTGTATTGGAAGTCCTTAGAAGTGAAACAAAAGTTGACGCAACCGCCTCCTACATCCACACGATCGGTTCTCCATAATTGCTTTCTGCCTCATGCTGATGTCATTTGCAAAAATAAATAAATAAAAATTAACGCGAACCGACCGACGACGCGATGCCTTGACACAAATTGTTAGTACACGAATGTAGATTATTTCTTATTTACATTTATTACCTTTTATCGATATATACACCTACATTTTATATATATTTTTGCTGTTTTTCTATGAGTGTTGCTAAACGGCTGGTGGTGGATTGTGGTTTTGATCCGATTAATATATTATTTTTCATTTTCCTGTCCTGGCAAGACAACGAGCAACGTTGAATTTCACCGCTTAACAAGAAATGTCCCTAAAACTGGTCCAGACCATGGGAAACGGAGTTTCTCTACACTAAGTTCCCTCTGCTATCTCGTTATGCGAACATTAAGTTGCTTAGTTTTTTTTATAAAAAGCCAAAAGCGAAAAAAGAAACATTTTTCTATATTCTATGACTACAAACAAGCCATAATTAAAATAGACAGAAACATACAAACAACTACGATTCAAAGAATAATAATGTTACTTAAATTATTATAGGAATTATTAGTATAGATAAATGCAGACGATGACGCCACTGCACTAAATGAGCGAGTCAATATGAATAAGGTTTTATTTAACTGTGGGATGACGGACTGATGACTGCATTTTATATCATTTTATTAATAACAATAATAATAATCGTTTTTAGATAACTAGCGAGGTGACAGTGTTGGTATTGTAAATGAAAAGTTTTGAATTATCATATGGTTCCTTTTTTTCCATAAAAGGTAAAAATTATACTACCTTACTGCACAGTGGAAATGTATCTTACTTAACACGGCTCAGTGCAGTCTAGTTTTTAGATTCAGTAGGGTGTTTTAGGTCATTTGATATAATTAATGGTTTTTATGACATTAACCCACTCTACAATCTATTTTTTTACTTTATAATAAAAACAATAGGCATGATTTTTGAGTCGATTTTATGGATAATGGTACGGCCCTTCGAGCTCGAGACCTCACGTTGTAAAAATAAAATATCAATTAAAAAACCTTTTTAACAATAAGCTTTCTAGGTGTTTTTTCATGGTGCACTGTTGCTTGTTTACAAATCAAGCCTTTTTATTTGATATCGATATTAGGTGGGTGCAAATATTTGAAGTCCGCTATTTTGTTGCTTCGGTATTTTGGATTAGAAACAATAATCATTATAGGCATAACACATCAGAACTGAAGTCGTAATCTAAATTTCAGCTCAATCAAACTGAACAGTGGGCCAAATAGAGGATGTAAGATTTACATTATAAGAAAATGGCAGTCAAACAAAAGCTTGTAATAATATAAATGAAAATGAAAAATAAAATTAAATTAAATTAAAAAAATATATATATTAGCTTTACGCTGTATCCCACACACAACAGAAATTAAAATGATTAAAATCAAAAATAAAATAAAATAAAATTAAAAATATATATATATTAGCTTCACGCTGTATCTCACACACAACAGGGTAAGCAAAGGGAACCTAGTGTTAAGAAACTCCGTTTCCCACTTTCCGCCAAATTCGCGGAAGGCGGAACTCAACGCCGCGCTTTGCCTCGACACCAGAGCGAATTAATTGAAATATAAATTTATATAAATATATCATTTTCTCGAGTGAGGATCGAACCCACACCCAGTCTCGTTTATAGTCACACACGTGTGCCTACTGCGCCACGACTGGCCTCAATTGTAATAATATAAGTTTAGGAATACGTTTCATTCCCTTAAACTTCAACAGTCACCATTTTTAACTTTTTTTAAAGCTCAAAAGATAATTTACTTCATGCTATGCGATAAAGATAAAAGGAATGTGG
>DVQK01000457.1:0-11253 GCA_018231685.1 Heliconius clysonymus
TAAAATAATAATATTTATTTTAAAATTTTAGTAAATAACAAAAACTACAGTAGTATAAAACTGTGTCGCAGTTACTAACACTCGCCTCACAAGTGTTGTTACATAACTTATATCAAATTTAAACAGTACTAACTAGAAATCAAATAATTATACATAAAGAGAATGAAAAATTAAGTATAAGAAAAATAAACATAATTAAATGCAATTTCTAAATCATTTATGGTAGACTCGCTAAGATTATAAGTACTAACCATTATTTAATATTTGGACAACTTAGAAATGTACATTACATACAAATAACAATACATAAGTAGTAAATTCACATATTATTTAACATAATGCCATTCTTTTATTTGGTTTTTATTTACATATTTTTTTAAACTGTTGTGTTATTCTAATGCAACTTAATCCACTACAATATTTTATTGTTTTCCAATAAATTAAAATAAATGTGGAATGTGAGTAAATATCCATTATCCATATATACCTATACATTGCTTGTGTTTATTTTTTGGTAACATTAATTGTTAAAGCTGTTTTTTTTTGTAATGTTAATATGTAACTGTAACTGAAAATAAAAGTTTTTTGAATAAAAAAAAAACAATTTATTTAAATTTCAGCAATGTTCACGAAAGATATGCATTACTTGTATGTTTATTCCTTTTTAAATGTATTTTAAATAATTCTGCTGTATTGATAATATCTTCAAGGCATAAATTGTCCCAATGAAAGATTTCTAAAACTTTGTTGAAACAATTGTCTTGCCTTCTAACGAAGAGAAAATTATATGGTCTGAAGTTTCAACATTTATGTAGGTGTGTGTACAATGTTTGTCTTCTAGTAAATATTATTTTTGGTTTTAAATTTGTGTTTTAATTAAAACTATCACTATCAACTTTGATAGCAAATGTATCAAACATATTGAGATACTCAACTAAGAACCAATTTATATGCAAAAAAAAAGTGTATTGATTTATTGAAACAAATATATTCTTACAAAATTAGTAAAAATATATAAAAATTATATTGGACTGGAAATAAAAAGAAACTTGTTATAAAATATTTTATGCAAAGAGTTTACACATTTCTTCATAAGAATTATTGTAACAATTTATTGCTATAAAATAAATAAAGTTTCTTATTAATATTTTTAACTTAAATGTAAAAGGTTAATTATAAATAAGGTAACAAAAGTATTTTTTTTATACCATTTACAGTTTAGAGTCAATTTTATGTGTGCATATGTTTTCACTACCTTTGTAGAAAATTTTATACAATACTTTACAGTAACTATAGGCAAGTATGATATATCAACTCTAGGCACAAATTGTTATCTGGAATTATTATTAAAATATGCAATTTATTCCAGTATATAAATCATTCATGACAAATGTTATTAATAACAACACATTTTCCATAATCATGACAAGTAAATTACCATCACCTCATTTTTAAATCTTCTCTAACTTTAAATAGTATTAATTCCATACAAACAGATGCATCTTCAGCACTGTCATGTCCATCAACAGAATTTTGAATAATTTTCTTTAGATATTCTGATGATAGATTTCTAAGGGCTCTCTTATAAGGTGGACCCATTTTGTGAGGAAACAGAACGCTTGTATCTACAACTGTGTCATGAATAAGTTTTAACGCTTTAAAATCAGATTCTAAACTATGCCCTATTAATATAGTTTTGCTATTAAACATTGCAAGCAATGTTGCCTGCACTTCCAGTAGTGTAGTTTTGACTTGAGACATTTGCTCTTCAGTAATACCTGAGTATCTTGTGTTGTAATCAATAATTGGATGTAACGGCTTAATAAGAGTTTCGTACACTACTTTACAAGAAGCATTAATCACTGTGACCCGAGTTAAGTCTAAACCATGGGTTGTATAACACATTTCACAATCTAATGAATATACACCATAATCTTCCATAACACTCTCAGGGGGTAAGGTTTTCACATATCCTTTTAAATTTTCAAAATCTACATATTCATATACATGACTCGACGCTATGCAACAACCATCAGATGTGCCATCTTGACTACAACACTGATATCGAACTTCACCTCGTACTCTATATTTATTATTTGGATGATATATACATTCTTCTTTAATAAGTGCAAAACCTTTCTTGTCTACTGTATAGTCTTTTTTGCATCTACAGCAATTTCTTATAAAACCTTTTGGGGGATTCTTCTTATTTTGGCCATATATTATAGCCCTTCCTTTTTCCCCACTACTATGTGACATGGGGAAACCATTTTCTTTGAGTTGCTCTTCTGTTAATATCCATTTTTTTATATTGTTATATAATTTTGAACCAGTAAATTGCTTGATATCTTCAAAATTCCTTTTATTCTTATTTTCTATACTCCATGAACCAGCAGAACCTGATTTATTTACTGTACTTTGTGGATTTTTCTGCAAATTTATACATTCATTACCAGATTTTTTAATACCATTACAGTCCCTAAGTTCTTTTTTTAATCGACTTATAGTTAAAACAGCTGAATTTTTATAGATTTGTACAGTAGAACATTTTTTACTAGTTGTTAATTCTTCATGCTGGGCTCGAGCATAAGCATCAGTAGGGGAGAGATAAATATTTAGACAGTGATCAATCATCATATTTAAATAAGTTGATCTTATATTTGCAGGAATTTTGGATCCCAGTGGCTCTAACACTCCTGGTCTATCAATGAATTTTTCATTAGGAATATGTGCTACTCTCTGAACACCTTTTTTGACAGTTTGTATAATGGTGCTACTAGTGGACGGATCAGGCTCTGAAGCTACATTTTTAGGAGTAATAATTTTTTTTGCTGACAGCAGTGTTGAAGCATATGGAACGTGGGCAATACGAATTTTTGAAGTAACATTATTAGGAGGTGTACTGAAGACCATTTTGTTATTTTCAGGTCTTAGATTAGTAGAAACAGAACTATCAGAATTTTTAGATGCATGAAATTCTCTAACTTTAGCTAATCTCTCTGCCATAGCTTGAGCTGCATTAACTTTAAAATCTGGTTTTATAGGAGCTTTGGGTATAATTTTTATGTTCTTGTCAACTGTTCTCGATATCCTTTTTTTACTTGTTACTATAATTTCTTCATTATCTAGCTCATTTTCTGATTTGTCAATTTCATGTTTTGGTTGTAATTTTTCTTCAGGTACATATTCTTCAAAAATTCTCTTACATTCTTCAGCAATTGTTTCCTCATCTGATTCTGAGATATCATTTAACTCTTCTTCATAACAATGGTTATCATCAAGATCAAGGGCAGTCTTCGACTTTTCCTTTTCACTTCTTTTTTTATGACTGCCTTTTTTATCCTTATCTTTAGAGTGACTATAACTACTTTTGTGATGACTACTATCATTATGTTTTACTTCATATTTTTCTTTTTTATCATGTTTTGAATGTTTTGATGAAGTACTTGAATGCCTGGAACTTTTATCAGAAATTTTATCTTTTGTGTGAGAACTCTTCTCAGTTTTACTTTTTCTATCGGTTTTACTTCGATCCTTGCTGGAACTTTTGTGACTGGATTTTTTGTCAGAATTTGTGTGTTTTTCTTTTCTTCCTTTATCATCTAATTTTTCCTTTGATTTTTCTTTAGCTTTGTTTTCTGCTTTTTTTTCAGATCGGTTTTTATCTAACTTAGAAGAACTCTTAGTTTTTCCTTCTTTGGAACTTTCTTTAAGGGTGAAACTTTTCTCTTTAGTTTTCTCTGTTGTAATGCTATTACCCTCTTTGGAACTGATTGGGGCTACATTATTAATATCTTTTTCGGTCTTCTCTTCGTCCAGAATTTGACCTAATATGTCAAACTCTGGTCCTAAATCATCTAAGCCATTAAGGTCATTTGAAAGTTTTCTTTTTTTATTCTCTGGCTCATCATCCTCGTCACTTGAAAAACAAGGAACTAATGACTTTGGCGTTGGCTGGTATTTTAATGACGGCAGTTGAGGTTTGAGTTTTACTGGTTTGTATTCTAGTACTTTCTTTTTATGTACATTTTTATCTGTTGGAATGTAATTTACTTTAGTTGAGTTTTGTGTTTCATCAGGAGTGTACTCTGGTATAGAAGTTTCAGTTCCTGGTAAGTACTTTTCAGTTGATTCAACTGTACCTTTTGGTAAATATGGATCAATTTGAGCAACCTCTGATCCTGGAGTATATTTTACTGGCGGCGTGTAAGTAAATAATTTTGAGCCATTATTATCAACAGGCCTCTTAATAGGTAAACTAGTTGGTTTTCGTGGTGTATATGGCACTGGTATATGTCGTCTTTTTTGTTCGTTTATGTCATCAATATTTTCAAAATCTGTATTATTTATTTTATTAAGCTCTGATATCGGCGTCGGGTTGTACGTAACTTTAGAAACTCCTGGTAACAAACTATCTTTATCTGAAATAGGCCCTTGAGTTAGCGAAGTTGCACCAGTGTCAGTTTGTTGTAAAACTTTTTGAACAGCAGCCGACACTAATTTTTGAAGAATTTCCCCATTCTCAATACCTTCTGAACAAATATTTTGAGATTCCTTTTTAACATGACGAAAATGGCAATAGGGCCGCTCACACAAGCCACTATCATAAAAAGGACAATTTATGCCTTTAAAATAACCCGTCGAAGGCAGCATATCAAAACTGATCTGTTATTTAATTCATAAAAGTAAATATATACGATTATTCACTATCAAACATACAATATAAAATTTTATTATTGTAGCAAGCACAGAGTAGGTACTACATTTTCAGCATAATGTCGCGGGTCGCCTGTCGGAATATCCATTATCTGTATTATACTTTTTCTTTTTATTATGGCAATGCGAACAAAACATTCTGCCACATTTTGAATTCACTCAATAAATTTAAAATATTTAAAAAAGTAAAAGTGCATGATTACTACATTTCATATTTGATATTAACTAATTTTAAAAATACATTTTAATAAAACTCATAAGTCAGTTCATATATTTTTGCGTATTACGTACAGAATTAATGCGATTGGATTGTATATCTTATAACATTGTTATAAGGTTTATTTAGAGGTCTGTTCTTGACGCATGAAATAACCCATATAAATTGAAAGTATATCTAGAACAGGTTTTAAGAATTCTGTCCTTTTTTAGCATTTGTTAAGATAAAAACAAGTTAAAGTGAAATAGCATTAGCACTACGTAAGTAACTATCGAATTTGCCAGTTTTATATGGAATATAAAATAAATTATGTCATGGCTATATTTATTGCAAAATTTACACTACACAAGATGAAGTCTTTACAAAATAGTATAATGTTTAGTTTTCGTTTGCCAAAATGGAATTTTTCATAAAACTAATAAACTTGTGCCCGAACTCTTTTCATGGATTGTCAAAACTTGTGACAGACGTGCTTGATAAGATAGCAAGTTGTTTGGAATACTTATATCCCGATTTTGGTGTTTAATCGTTAAATATGTTAAAGGAAATAGTTAATGATTATTCCGAATACTTCAAGATAGACTTGGCGAATGGATTTCAAACTGTGCAGGACGTTATTGACAATATGATTACCAGATTGGAGGAACTAACTAGTGTTTTACAAATGATAAAATTAAAAAACAATGATTGCAGTAGTACTGTAACAGGCGATATTTGCCGATACAGAAATGAAGTAACAACACTGTCAAAAAAAATTATTACTTTAAGCGAAGTAGTATCAAAACTACAAATAAATGTTGAAATAATAGAAAAACAAGTTGTAAAAGCCGAAGCAGATTTTGGAGTACAAACAGACAATAAAATTAAGAGTTTCCTTATGCCTTTCCTTAAAAGAAAAGAGGTTACTTCCAACAGTGGATGCATACCAGCTCAAGAAAAAGTGATTTTTTCCAGTGTATTAGATAATTTTGAGGGTAATAGTTCATAATACAACAAACTATTTGTTGTAATTCTAAAAATTAATTTAAAGAGTTTCAATATTTTTTATTTTATTACAGATCTTTCTTAATTATACATCTTAGAATAACACAGATTTTTTATTGAGTTCCTGTAGACCCAAAACCACCTTCCCCTCTTTTTGTTTCTGATAGATTGTCAACTTCAACTAAATCTGGGTACAAAATTTTTTCACATATCAGTTGAGCGATTCTATCACCTTTTTTAACTGCAAAATCTTCACTGGAATGATTGAATAACACCACTCCAATGTTTCCACGGTAGTCTTCATCTATGACACCAGCTATAAAATCAAAAATCGAAAACTTAAAAAAATATATTTTCATATAATAATAAGTGTTACATCTTTTAATATATAAACTATTTATATATTAAAAGATGTAAAATGTGATGTATTCTATTTCTGACAAAGAAATAGATAAACATTTGATATTGATAAGTAATTTTTTCCTTTATATTTAACACAGTAAGGATAGGTAACTTAGTGTAAACACTAAGTTTCCTACACACTGTAATCTTGTTTAGGATATTGTAGTATAATATTAAACTTCCAAGATTATAACAATTACACTCACAACTCTGAAATACAATAACTCCTAAACTAAATGCTGTACTAATATTTAAAAAAAACTTCTAATTTTACTAGAAATGGTAACAAGTAGTAAGTAACATGCATTTAATATACAATTTGGTTTTGAAATCTCCACAAGCTTTTTAATATGTTAATAAAAAAATGTTATAATAAAAAAGAATGTATTAATATTAACATTTTATTTTAATGCCAAAGAAATGCATGATTATTTATAATTTTAAATGGTTGCCCATACATATTAAAATAAATGTGTTTATTACTATTATAAATGTTAATGAGGCTGTAGTAGCATAGTTGCACAGCATCTGACAGCAAATGTGATGGTTGCGAGTTAAATTTGAATTATTGTCTTATCGTTGTTGTAACAAGACAAAGTGTGGAACTGAATTCTGCCACTCGATATATCTCAAAAATCTGACAGAGCAGTAAATATAGTGTTTTAACATTAGAATACTTCTGTGTTATATGGGATATAAAGGTGTGAAGCTCAAAAAAATAGATGTTTTGTTATGTTACCTCCAACATCTATGTAGTTTTTAGCAGCTAACCCAGATCTTGGGGCAACCCTGCCATAGCATCCCGAAGGTAATTCTATTTGCAAATCTGTCTTAATAATTTCCTTTCCACGAGCAGGTACAACATAATCATATGCACTAAAAGTAATTGTTAATAAGTATGATAGTAAAGGTTTGTTATATGGGAAAATCGTATGACAAATGATATTATATTTATTAAACATGCACACAAATTATACATAATGATAACCTAATACACAATACATTATTATAAAGTAAAGGGTTTTATTCACTTGTTCTTTGGTTATAGCTTTCCGAAAATGTAAAAGATTTCATTCACTTTGTGTACACAGAAGAAGAATTGGCTAAGCTTTCGACAATTTCGATATTTTTTCTATATACCATTATCAATTCGCTTATTTAAGTATTATTGCTAACTTACCTTTTTAAGTCGAAACCAGCTGCTTTATCAGAACCTTTCTTAGGAGAAAAAGCATTTGCAGTTAGGCGTGTAAATTTAAGTATAGTTTGTGACATTATTGGTGGCAGTTAGGAATTTAGTATATAAATTGAAAATCTAACTATCTACTCAAAAACTATACAAATGGAATAGTTTTATAATAAGGATCTAAAGTATGGAAGATGAATTTAAATATGAGAAGTTTAATAATTAGTACTAAATAGTTGAGAAAACGATTATATGTAATCCCTCATTCAAAAACGAAAGCAAACTGCAAAATCGTAAGTGATCTGAACAATAGATTATTGGCGCCAATTCTGAAATGTCAATAAATTAAATACAGATAATAAAACTGATGGATTTAAATGCACTAAAAATAAGGATTCAATATATTTATTTATAACTAAATATTTCTAGTAAAAAAAATAATGTGTATATGAGTTTTACTAAAATACAATCCAATAGTTGTAAGCATATAGATATATTATTTGGCAAATAGAGAAAATATTCACATTGTAGACTATTTTTAATGTAGGGTTAGTGTAAACATACATAATGTTTTAAATGCATTTTGAGAAATTTAAACAATATAATATTTTTGGAGAATATATAACCGTACGATTTTTTAAAAACTTAAGATAAGTCTAAGTCTAAGATTAAAACACTATTGGCCAACAAATAACAATTTCTATTAACTTAAAATAGTATAACTTTTAATTTTATTATTTTACATATTTTACGAGGAAATAATCGTAAAAATGAACTCCTCGGGTCCTATCGTAAAATTATTGGCAAATTCCTACTTCGTTTTTTTACTTATACTATGGTACTATAACTTCGATTTATTTATGATACTTAATACTTAGGTACTCTAGAAATTTGTCATCAGAAATTAATATTGAGCAGATGTGACGTCACGGATCTGTGGCATCATAAGGAGAATTGTAATCTATATGGCACCTCTGCCTCCTTTGGCTGATAGAGCCAAGAACTATATAAAGACAGAAACGTTCAATCTGCGTAATAACGGGAATCTCTGCACACGAGCTTCTCGTAATGTTGAAATCGATTCCCACTCATCACAATTGGTATTGCGCCAATGGCATTACTGCTCACTTTTTAAGAGCCGATCTAATGGGGGGCGAGTAACCGTCCCTCAATTATTGTAATTAGAGACGTTTAGTCAATTGAAACTTCTAGCCAAATTCCTATTTTACAATGCCATATTCTTAATGAAAGAGAAACATATTATTATGAAGTACTGAAGTGCATGGGCGTATAAATTTTGCTAACATTTTCAGCCCAAGCCCATCATCCACCGAATTCTGGAGACATTACGTTTGGATTGGCGGATCTCTACATCGCACTTTGCCTCTTTACTAGAGCGAGGAAACGTGTGACTGGTAACGCGTGTAAACGCGACTGGTTGTGGGTTTGATCCCCACTCGAAGAAATTTATATTTTCATTTATATCTGGTGTCAAGGTGGCACCAGAGGAAAAAGGTAGAGATTCAGAAGTAGAAGGTTGGCGTTGAGTTCCGCTACTCATCACGCAATGCCTCCAGAATGCGGCGGAATATGGGGAACGGAGTGTCTTCTAGGTTCCCTCTGCCAACCCTGCTGTTTGTGGGCTGTATCCGTTAAGCTGAGGAAATAAAAATACTGAATATTTCATGGCGTTTACAGTATCACATCTGTGCGCCTGCGCCACGACTGCCCTAAAAATTACGTCAAAATAAAAAAAAATCTTTACGCGAACAAAATCGTTCAAAGGCGGCAGGCCCCTCTGGAAAATATTTCTAACCAAAGTGGCGCAGTCGGACTACGTTGACTGTAAGCACGATGGTTCAGAATTCAATTATGCATTGAGGAATAATGATATTTCAAATTATTTCTTTGTTTCCGCCATGGTAATACAAATCGCAGCGTGGTGTACGTTGCTGTTGGTACGTTGCTTGGTTTTTCTGACTGCCTCCTCCCATGTGTGGTATATTATAGCCTATGTGTTACGTAGATATATGGGTCGCGACATAGGTAACTCCCTGGTAGCCCGACTCTTAGTCGCTAAGCCTTCATAAGTCAAGTATTCCATTTTCTCTTCAAAACGTATTTTTATTAATAAATAACAACTTTACTTCGTGTACCTACCTATAAGTAAACTTAGGCATTTTTAAAACCGTAAATATTTATTTAAGTTTTACTCTTTTAAGTGTAGTATACACAGCAGACTAGAGAAAGAAAACGTAATGTCAAAACACTCCTTTCTACACTTTCCGCCTCAAATAGAGCCGTTGCGTATTTAACGTAGAAATAGTTTGTAGAGTGGGTATCGAACCCACAGCCGACGACACGAGTAAGATGCTACGATGCTACGGCCTCACGTCATAAAATGTTGAATATTTTAATAAAGAAACGACGAATTGTATGAAATGCTATAAAATTCCTATTAGTTGTAAGTAACCCTAGCAAATCCAGGGTCAATAAATATTTAATGTTAAACCTTAATATTTTAAATGTTAGTATGACTCATGATTTTTTTACCTACTCAAGCAAGCAAAACCCAAATAACACAAAAAAATTTCTACCTGCTCGGGTGGGTCTATCTAATGTCTTGTATTTGGACACAATACGGATAGTAAGCGGTTGATCTACAACGATAATCCTTCGTCCTAATATCACTCTCAGTGAAAAATGTCCACGGACGGCGGGAGTCGCGTCGATCAATATTTTGTCAACAGCTACACGGAAGTTAACATTATAATACGATACCGCTTAAATTTAAATCCTACGCTGCAAGTTTATGCAGTAAAAAAAAGTTAAGTGTTCAAGTGTTAATATCTTATTTGAATGAAAATGTTTGATTAGAACATAAAAAAAACTCTTTTAAGTTACTGTGATTCATTCGGGTGAGCCCTCAGAAGGGGAGCTTGTCCATTTTTATATTTACATCGTGTCCCTTGCGGCATGCGCGCCGCCTCGTTGCCAGTCTCGCTACTATACATTCACGCACTAACACCAGTGCAACGAATGTCATGTAAATATTACTCCTACCACAATATTTACACGCGAATTGTTGTTTACTATCTAACTACAATAATGTATCGTACAGTGTTTGTGTTTAAAATCTAAAAGTTGTAAACTTTATGTGATAAATAAGGAAAATTGTGAGCAAACTGTTTCGCTTCGATCGAAATCAAATCTGACGAGGACATGCTGCCGCTTCTCTGTGTATTTCAGGAAGTGTTTCAGCAAGGAACTTTTTGTTCTCATAACTCACGCTAGAGGTCAGTATGAAAAATAGCAGAGCGTTATCATGTAGTTATTACTATTTTTAAATATATTTGAGTCTCATAAGATGTATATGTACTTATATTTTCTATCGTTAAAGCACCGATGCTCTTCCCTTTTTGCATCCCTTCTCCGGCCCTTTACGCATGATCGACCGGTAGAGTTTAGGGGTACATTATAAGTAGGGTGCGGGTAACTATACAATATGCTTAGAAGTATGTATGTATGGTTTTCATTATGGGTGTAAATATTTTTTTTTAAATTACAAATCAGATTAATAACTTATCACCGTTATGTAGATACTTTATTTTTAAAATAAAAAAAATATTTTGTTATAAATTACTTTTAATTAATTTTATACATGGTGATTAGAAAATAATAACTTAAAATTATATCATAAATTATTATATGTAGTAATAATAGAGTTAGTAAAAATTAATTTATAATT
>DVQK01000458.1:0-11247 GCA_018231685.1 Heliconius clysonymus
GAATCTATATAAAATGCATTAATTAAAATTAAGATAGGTACTATTAGACTCTAATAGTGGGTACCTAATTGGTTAATCTTATCTCACAATTAAATTCTAATAAAATTAATATAATTCTAATATATTAACTGAACTCAGGCCAGCTGTGAGGCAGGGGGAACAGCGGATAACTGTAAACACAACAGGTTGTGGGTTTGATTCCAAATCAAGAAAAGAAACATATATTAAAAAATATATACTTACCGTTCGATTTATAACAACACCGAAGTAATCAATTAAATTCTCTCCATACAAAAAGTAGTTGGACGTCAATAGGAAGTACCAAGAGAGGGACCGGAACCATGGTAAACCATGGACTCGATACACAGCATAACCTATGTTGATGATCTCTTCAAAACATTTCACTTGTACACAAAGTACCTAAAACAAAAATATATGTATATATGTCAGGAATCAGCAGTCAAAAGAGAGACTTTACATGTTAAGTGATGGAAACCAACACTATGCTTTTTCTTAAGAGTGTGGGCATCAAACTCACATCAGTCCCATAATAACCTCAATTCATTTTCCAATCATTTAGAAGTGTTAGTGATTGTTAAGCTACAAAATTCGTAAAATTTAAGTGTAAGTGCATTGTGCATAAAGAATTTTCATCTCAGATCAATAAAACAAGAAGATCAGAGAAGAAAAAAAAATACTATGATATGCAAAATTTAATGTACAAGACTAAACTTTCAGAATATAATACAATCTACTGCATTTTACTTTTATTATTTATGTAGAAATAAAGTTATAATTATTTACTTATAGTAATTAAGATAGCTTACAATTTTTTATATTCAAAGATTTATATAATGTCATACAAAGAAATACATATTATTATAATATATAATAACTAGTATTATTTTTATTACAATAAAACAATCTGGATATGAAAAATGCTTACCGTTATCATTAGAGCCAATGGACCCCCATAAATCAATAAACAGAATCCACCAATCATCAGCCAGGTAAATATTCCACGAATCACCCAGTTCCGCCATCTAAACAAGATATTTACAAAATCAACATTAAAAAAATATATATAAAAATCAATCAGCTTGACGCACACTGCACACGGCAGGGTAAGTAGAGGAACCTAATGTTAAAACACTTCGTTCTCCACTTTCTGAAGGATGAAGGCATTGCATATTGAGTGGCGGAACTCAACGCACGCGGCACTTTGCCTCGACACCAGAGCAAAGAAATTAAAATATAAGTAAATATTTAATTTCATTGATTGGGGATCGAACCCATGACCAGTAGATTTTAGTCACACTTTGTGCTCCTGCGCTATGACTGGCCTAAACAACTTACATGATCTATTGAAATATTTAAAAAAAAGAAAAATATTTTGATATTTAATTTAAATAATTCTTTAAAAAAATATATACATAAATCACTTATTTATATCAAAATAAATTTATAATAATATAAATATAGTTTAAAAAATTCCAAAGTTTTTAAAGAAGCAATATAAATTACAATAAATAATATTCGCTTACCGTGAAGATAGACCGGAGAGCGCGGAATCCAGAATTTCAGGTGTTTTGTCAGTACCCTGAGGCAGAGATTTAGCCAATTCATCAACATATTTTTCTTCTAAAACCTTCTCTTCTTCTGAATCAACCTATTAAAATAACACTAATAATATTAATAAAAGTACATTTACACAATAAACTGGTTTATGAAAATTAAATTAATAATTATTTATACATGATCGGATTCTCCAGCAGTTTCCACTTTTTCGTTTCCGTCACCGTCTCCCCGACGATGTCTTAATTCACTCATATTTTCGTTAAATAAATTTCAAGCTATAAACACTTAATGTACGATAATTTTAGATGCACACAAATTATTTTATGCTTAGAACAAAACTATATTCGATGTTTTCCATTTGAAGCTACCTTAGAGCTGTCAAACGAAAAATCAATACATTTATTTTTTTAATTAATCTTGCCAGCTTAGAGTGATGTTATAAAAATATTGTATAATTTATACAACAGATGTTAAACTTATTAAAAGTAATGGTATTTTTTTTCGCTAAATTAAAATTTATTTCATATAATTCAATCGTAAATTGAATAAATTTGAGAAATCAACATGTTCGTTATTGAGCTATTATAACCTTTATAAGTCTGGCAATCATATTATTTTCTTTATAATAGTTTAATAATATTACTACGGTAGTATATGTTTTATGATACCCCAGATCAACAATATTAGGTAAATAGGTACCATGTTTATAATCAGTCTGTGGCTTAAAAAACTAAATAAAGTCTAACACCAAACATAATGTAGCTTGCCTTGACATTTCATTGGAGTTAAAAAAAATGTCATAACAACAACAAATATGGCGAGTGATTCAGACGATTTCGAGAAAAATATTGAAAATGTAAGGATCATTGGAATATAACTTAAAACTTGTTCCTCCAATTGTACAAATTATATTTAATACATATCGTTGTTTTAGATAAAGGCAACTGTCAGAAAATCTTTTGCTCACATTTACGCGACTTTGAAAGCCAGAGAACTTAAAACATTAAGGCAACTTGACGCTATTCGAAAACAATGCGAGGACAACAAAGACTTCGAAAGGAATTGTGTTCAGAATATTAAAATATGCTACAATAATGAATCCAGTTTACTAGATTATATTAACAATTATGGTGTTATTGATTTTAAGAGACTAAGTTTTGATAACAACACTTTTATATTAGAAGATTATATTAGCCCGAATGATGATCATATGTACTCTTATAAAACGATTGAGGATATAACTGTGAAAGAAGACGTAGAAGAAATAGAAGCTATAGAAGAGGCTGCATTAAAACAAATAACAGAAACTAAGGATTGTGTGTGTTATGTTAATATCCAAACACAGGAAGTTTCCAAAAAGTTTCGCGATTTAGATACTAATGTTATTCCTATAGATAATTCTATATGTCAAAATGAAGACTGTATTGATATTCCTAATGAACCAGAGTATGTAGAAACTAATACTGATGAAGAAAGAAGTGAATGTTCTGATACAGATTTAAAAAAAATCAATCCTACTGACGACTGGCTAAATTCTATTAAAAATCAGACTGAAACTGAACCGTCACAGATAAATGATGTAATGGAGCACAGTACTATAACTTGCTCTTAGCAGAGTATATATAATAATCAATACTATAGAATGCATTTAATAAACTTTTCTATTTTATGTAATTTATGCTTAAGTGGATTTTATTTTTTTAATTTTATAAACTGTGATGTCACAAGGTGTAGGAATAAATGAAACAAATAAATTAAAGCATCAACTTATATTGTTAATACATTTTTTACAAATGGCGTTACTGAACACTTAACTCTAGTATGCATTGACTTCCGATTATATTCTCTAATGAATAAATATTACCCTTTATTTCTACTACACTTAAAGTGCAGTACACAAACATAATGGGCGCCAATCTTCCAAAATCATACCATGGGCTTAATTCTTTCATAACATTACAGTTTTATTTATGGCACTTATACATGACATACATTTTACATAACACCCCTATAAATTCCCATCCCTGGATGGAATCTGTTTTTTCATAAAGAGATGTATTCTAGTTTGTACTCAACTTTTTCACTGGAAACTGCGATGGCACAAACAGAAGTGCATATGTGTGGAAAAGGTAAGTTCTAAAGCAAGGTAGTGACTGGCATTATGAGGGCAAAATGTACTATTCACAAGATGTTTATATATTTGTTTATTATATACCGCTGTTCTCAAATTTATATATATGTGTAATATTCACCTTTATTCTATACTGGCTGTGCAAACCCTTGCATGTACAATGTCTCATAGTGCCAATCAGTGCCCACTTCAATGAAGTGAATAGATATGTGCTAAAGGCTACTTTTTAGAGTATGCTAGTACTAAATAGTACATAATATAGTGATGGGTTATAATCTAATATTTGAATAGGCACTAAATTCCTTTTTGGATGGGTATTATTCTTAGGCCACCATTGATTTGCAAGAAGTAATTTATTGTCATACTCATTACATTTAATCCTAGTATCAGTACTTTTGTTTCTAATAGGAATTTTCTGTGCATTCATTTACGTAATATTGGGTTTCATAACATTTTCATATGTGCTCTTTGAAAATTTATTGAATAATTAA
Source organism: Heliconius clysonymus (assembly GCA_018231685.1). Taxonomy (NCBI): domain Eukaryota; kingdom Metazoa; phylum Arthropoda; class Insecta; order Lepidoptera; family Nymphalidae; genus Heliconius; species Heliconius clysonymus. The sequence continues at coordinate 4,201 of DVQK01000458.1, forward strand.
AAAAGTCGAATATACAAATCCAACTTTTACAAATATTATTTTTAAAATTATATGACTGATACTAGATAATACATTCACAGTGAACTACAAACTAAGAATTTACCAAATGTTAATATGAATACTGAATGATATAAATTTCTACATTAATATCGTGGATAGGTTAGTATACTAAAATTCATAAAAGGGATACATGAAAAAAATTCTAGGACAATTTTAATAAGTTAGAGTATAAAAATTCCAAATGAGTACAAAGTTCGAACTAAGTATAGCGTGTAACTAGTGTTATGGAGTTGTTACAAATAAGTTTTAACTAACTTATATTGATTGATTAATACTACTATTGTACATTTAAACAAAATAAACTGCCTATCCTACTTTATACTATACAAGACCGAAGTCCGTGCATACTGCAGCTACGTCTCTATTGTTTTGCTTCTCGGTACCGTTTGCCGCCATGTTTAATTCCACCAACGTGTCCACGCTATTTATACTAACCCCCTTTAATATCTTTTGTGCAGCTAAACTAGTGAAATTAAAGCTCAAATCGGTCAAGCTGGGAAAGTTATAAAAATCTTGATCTTTCTTGCTATCCTGGCTTAGGCTGTATCGTTTCTGTTTGTTTTCCAAACAGTTTATTTTCTCGGTTGATGTGTTGATATCTTTTATCAATTCCTGGTTCTTCAGCGCTAGGTTTGGCTCCGAGCCCAGCACCGTCGGCTTTTGATCAATACCTTTCGTTAGCAAGTTAGCTATCGACTCAGAGCTCATTCTGTTATGGACATTTGGAAGCCCGTTTAACATTTGTAAAGCAGCTGCCTTCTTCAACAAATCGACGCTTTTTAATTCGCTATTCGAATTTATATTCGTGTGTAGTCCACTGTTGGCCGACGTGAGGGAGTTTTTTTGATATCTCAAATTGCCAAGAGACCCGATAACGTTATCGTAACTCTTGGTCGGCGTCGACGGATTGCTGTTCGTACTGGTCTCTACGTTGTGGATGTTATTATGTATGGCTGGCGAAGCCGGGTTCGAAGCGACTTCATTAGTATTATTCAACTGATTCTTATATATAAAGCTATTGTTATTCGCCGCCCCACCTATTTGTAAAGATAGCTTTCGATTGTTGTTCATCCCCGTGTCATTAATCGAATTCTTATTGAATTTGTTTTCTTGTACTTTAACAGGTTCCGGCTCTTGGTACATTTGTTTTTTTTTCTCGACGCAGACGTCAAATGAGGTCTCTTGTGGGTTTTTTGAGGTTTGACTGGCAACACCGTTTTGCGACACCGACACGACCTGCCTGTCGTCGTTGATTATGTAGATGTTACTCCCGTTAGTGGCCTCAGTGACTTTACCGTTTTCAAAAGTTATTACAGATCGTACGGGGGAGTTTTGTACGTATACTTTGGTGTTCGTTCCGCCATTCTGTGACATCGTATTAGTAGTCACTTTTAAAGTGATCGAGTTGTTTGAATTCGAACTGGCGAGCATTGCAGTCGCAGGATTTTCAACTTTTGCTCCTAATGCCTTATTATGCAGAGGGGTTGCGGTTTTTTTGGGTGTGTTTGGACAGTTTTTTGGTGAAGTTCTAGGAGAGGGACCTTTACCGTTTTTTATTTCACCGCCGGCGATTGGAGGTTTGGTTCTATATTTATGTAAGCTTTTAGGGGAACTTTGTAAGCTTTGAACTTTGACAAGTGATTGTGCTCTGCTTAAGCCCGTTCCATTACTATGACTAGGTGAAGGTTTTAGTGTGCGATCTGATATGTGCGACTCTAGACTGGAATGACCGCTGCTACTTGTTTGATAGCTCCTTTTTATGGTAGAATTTAGATCTGATGAACCGTTTTTGCTATCTTTCCTCGGTGTTCGATGGTTGGTCGATTCCAAACTAGATGGGCCGCTAGTAGACATTACATTGTCAGAGTAGTCCACACGTCTTAAACTCCCATTAGGACTGTCCCTTAACTTTGGCTCGCTGTTTCGTTGCGGAGATCCAAAATGATCTAAAATTGTTTTATTTGTGGAACTTCTGCTTATCGATGATCTTGGAAGACTACCAGAACTAGGGCTTGATTGCCTTACGGGTGAATGATCGTATTGTGTGGACGTCGCTAATCCTGATTCGGTAGAGAGATGTCTTTTGTGCCTCCTTGGTAGTGTCGATGACCGGTTGCTGATCTCCGAACCGTCGTAGTACGATGATACTATTGATGTTTGACTCTGCAGGGACTCCTGGAAATAGATAACAAAGAAATGTTAATATAATTTTTTCTAAGAATAAAAAATATAATCGTAGTATAGAACGTAAATAAAGAAAAAAATTGTAAATGAGAGTTATGATAAGATATAGGTATACAAAAAAAATTACAATAATCGAACTTTCAACTTTAGGTGACACAAGAAAAAGTAATGATATCACAAAATTATTATTCTTTTTTTTTCATTATAAATTTGCTATAAATAATCACCTTAGAGTCTGTTTGCGTTGCGACACAGTGCAGATGTACCGCCTTGGAGTTGAACCACTCAGTGGGCGGGAACTGGGCAGAGAAGGTGCTCATCGCGCGGGTCTGCTTGCTGCGGCCGCTTCGTCTGAATAAGCGGGAGAGCAACGACACTTTCTCTGGAAATTTTTATAACAGTGGCTGTTAGAATGGAGGAAATTTTACTAAAAAATATTAACAATTAATTCATTAAATATTACATAACAGTTACATAGAGTAATAAAAACGGCATATACCATAAAACATTCTTCAACTATATCTACCAACGAATATCAGCGCGATAGCAGCAAAATAAACACAAAGAAAATAAAATTAAAAAAAAAAAACTCCATGCAAAACTACTTACTAGGCGACGCAGATTCTACACTTGGTGGGTAATCGGTGGAAGATGAGCTATCAGTTGTGTTGGCGTGTTTGTGGTGTAAGCTGCGTGTTGAAGCGCATCGCTGCAAGTACTTGCTAGATGAACCGAAGATCCTTAAGGAATGACGGCGGTCCAGCGACCGGGGGGCAGGGAAGGACGCGCTCCGACGCTTGTTTGGTCTCCCATACAAGATCTTGTCGTTGGGATTTCCTTTAATGGAAAAAATATAATTTATTGTTTTAATATTTGCCAATTAGGTTAGGTTTTCTAGTTACTCTGGTGAATGAATGTTTTTGTTGGATAGTGGAATATGAGTTAAAACAATATTAATGGATTCATATGTATTTCGTTTTTACACTAAAGATGAAATGAATTAAAACATATTATGCTAATGTTTATAAGACAGTATTTTCAAATTTGAAATCATTAAAATTAGACGACTAATTTATCTAACAAAATAAAGGCTCAAAACATATTCTACTTCAAACAATTTTGGTAATTATTGTTGTATTTATTAAGCATAATTTATCACTGTCTGTTTTACTTGCCTAGAGGGACTAGATAAGTAAAAAACTAGAGATAAGTAAACACTCTGTTGGTCTTAAATAAGCAATTTACAAAAAATAAAGTAAAAATTACATTTGGCGTCTATTAATTTCTAGTGTGGGAAGTGCATAAGATAAAAGATTCTACTCATAATAAAGCAAATCATTAGTTAAGTACTAAGAAATCCACAATTACCAATTACCATTAAAAATCGATTTTATTTATATCAAAGCTAATAAATGATCGATTTGATTGCGCAGCATAATCGTTATAAATTAAAATTATTGCAATTTTTTATTATTCACAATTCATATGGAACAAGGCTAAGTAAATATTTATTTTGTGTGTGCAATATGCAATGTATAGTGTATTATAAACTATAAAGGTGGGGAAATTCCGTACTGGCCCATAAAGATTTACGTTTTATGGGCCGAGCTCGAGGCTCGCATTATTGGATTACGTACCAGAGCATGTGAAACATGAAGTTATTGATTGCAATATGAATGCCTTTTAATTTCCAACGCGATACTTAAACAAACGGTATTCTATAAACGTTACTGTAGAGTATTTGTGCAGGTATCGTTTTTTTTTATAATAGTTTATTGAAGTTGTGTTTAATAAAATAATGTTAGTTATTAGTTGTTTGTTTTTTTTATTATTTAAAAAATGGAATAGAAATAGACTATCCTTTATTTCAAACAAAAAATATTTTTATGTAGAAATAAAATGTCTAATTCCTTCAAGCAATCTCTTACCGACAATCTTTAAGAAAACAGGACACGTACTACACGTTTACAGGAGAATATAACAAAAGAAAAGGAGAATAGCGTTGCTGCCGTTATTAGCGGATAGTTATAGAAAACATCTATGTTAATCGAACTTCTATCTCATCTTTATTCCAACGTCTTATTAATTAATATAAATATGAACATTTAATAGGATTGGATGTGCTCGAATTTGTTATGTTGGTAAATCTTAAATTGAAATTAGACACGTTGGCATCCGAAGGGATCGTTTCTATTTAAGATAAATAATATTTATTTTTTAAATATCATAGAATGTGGTTTGGTCGATGTTTACCTTAAATATCGATGATGTTTGAAAATATGTCCGACTAAACTCGATGGTTCAAAATAAAGACGAAGAAGAAAAATAGTTTATTATATATTTATTATTTTCCTATCAATAAACAGAACATTTGCAAAACTTTTGAAGCTTAACATCGATTAAAATCAATTTTTAGTACTTCCAAAAATACTCCAAAAGCAGCTGATGCATCTCACGCGTGACTCACAATGAGCCACAGACGCTCATATAAATCACCCGTGAACTTGACAGTCGATTCGACATATTGTTGTATTTTATTTGCTGTGTGTGAATAATAAAGTAAGCATGAAATGAGTGTAACGCCGGGATTATATTGTTTCAATTTAATAGTTATATTAATACGTAGTGATGTGCTTTATACATATGTAATGACGGCCAGAAACGAATGTTTACAAATTAGAATACGTGCGCGTTTACAGAAACAGCTTTTAGTTATTATTGACATGAAATAAGAACAAATAATTCAGTTTTAACATACGTAGGTAGGTAATTACTTTATTATAAAAAGTATATATATATAAATTATATTTTTTAACACAACATTGTTTTATAAATAAAATTTTAACTATTAATTGAATATATACACATTTATTCTATTATAGAATTGTTAGTTCAATTAAAAGTATTTTATTAAAAAATTGAGACATAATTTGATGCTTAATAATAAAATCCGAAAAATATTGACAAGACAAGACTTCATAATATGTACACGACATATGCATATTCAGCGAATAACGAATCGTAATTCCAATGGAATTCTTCTCCATTAAAATAACGTCCTGCGTTTCGTTACACTTACAGAAATAGACCGGCATGTCACACGCCGGTTCGCAGTTAAAGCAAAATAACTAATGAATGTTTGACTTTTCGCAAATTATTCTGCATTTTACAGTATATTTTTATAAATTACATATCATAAAAAAAAACAAGCGACTGTTGGGCTCCCCCACCGAAGGTTCTGTAAAAAATTGGAGGTCTCGAGCTTTTTCTGAAATTCGAACTTAGCTTAGCCAGAGTCCTTTCACCTAACTTGAACTAGCGGCTTTAATATGAAATTTTCCCCCTCTTTTAAGGCTATTATTTTTTTTAGGATTTAACCACAAATGAGTTTGACCGGAAATATTAATTTTGATTCCATTTATAATGTATTTTAAATACACGTTTTTTGCGAGATAAACGGCCATATCTTTTTTAAGTAAATGTAGATGTACGGAAATCATGAGACCGTCTATCTGAGTATATGGTTTGAATTTCAACTCGATATCTCCAAGAGTTCCTGAGATAAACAGACAGACAGACAGACAGACAGACGGACGGACAACAAAGCATATAAGAGCATAAGAGTTATTTTTTTCCTTGAAAGGTACGGAACTCTAAAAATGATCAATGAAAGATTAAAAAATGATTGTATTTCTTGTCTGTATTGTTTTAAGTAAACGCAATGGTTGTGGGTTCGATTTACACTCACGAGTATAATTATATTTTAATTATATTAATTCCTTGGCCCAGACAAATAGTAAACAAAGCGTGGTGTTGAGTTCAGCAAGTCAAGTTGCAATGTTTCGATATTTATTGGAAAAGTGAGGAACGGAGTGTCTTCACATTAGATTCCCTTTGTATATTCCATTGCGTACAGAATAAAGCGTGAAAATAAAATATCCAAAGCGCTTATTTAAATCAAAAACACTGTGTATGCTTCATCAGATTTATTTTAAAAGTGACCACTTTTGAAATAAATCTGATGAAGCATACATAAATATGTAAAGACATAGATAGATAAACGTTACAAGTATACTTTTTCTTAGAACGTTAAAATTATATGCTCTAGAAATAATAAAACTTTTGTCAAAGCAAATATTAAATTAACGTGTATTGTACGTATAACAAGAAAATATTTGTTTTATAATAATAATTTTTTTAACAATTATTTTCTTTTACTATCACATTTATAGAAGCAATACATAGTTTGATAAATAATAGTCCTACGTACGTATTTATATTATGAAGCAAAAACTACTAACATAATATTAGCTCTACACACTAAGATAAAATTTTCTCTCCGTATACTAGGGCTAGAGTCAATAAGCTGTCACCATCAACTATTGACAGTCGTGTCGCTGCCATTTCACTTGTGAGAGCCCTCCACGAGGCTGTGGAGTGTTTTGATCGACTCCAGTCCCTACAATGTTGGCGTTCCCTTTAGCGTTTCAGACAAACTAAAGCATTCTGCTTTTTGTGCTTGTAGTTATGTCATTGGTTTCTATTATAAGATATACTATAGACTAGGTAGGTTAGAATGTTTTTTAAAAGTAATATCTATGTATTTCTTGTAATTTTTGGTAGGAAGCGTTAAATTAGGGTATCACCTTTTTTTCTGCTCCTCAGCTCTTGTAAACTTATGTTGACAACATATACCTACCTAGTCTTTTAGTCGTAAGCATTGCAACGTCTTTAGTCGTACGTTTAATTGAACTCAATACTAGCCTTTTCATACTATGTAAGAGATAAAATAAAATCTTGATA
>DVQK01000459.1:0-11244 GCA_018231685.1 Heliconius clysonymus
AATTATATATATTTGTTGTGATAAGTACAGAAATCTTGAATGACATTAAAACAAGTATAATATTTAAGCAGCCCAATTATTTATTGTTGCGTATTATTGAGCTATTCAGTCAGGAAAGAGCTAAAATAATTGTCATTCAGTTCAGTGTGAGGCCAAAATATGCTACTCAATGCAAGCATAACCACAGTATATAGTAATGTTATATATAATATATATAATTTAAAATTAAAGTAATCAGAATAACTTACAGTTTTCTCAATTTCTTTTAGATCTGTATGTTCACCATATAAAGCATCTATCATTTCCTTAGCAACATTTTGATATCTAGATGGATAATAAAAATTAAATGGTATTTGTAGGGCCTTTGCGAATGTTGGTCGTGTTACGTCGCCATAATTCTTCTCATCTACCCACCATGCATATTGATATGCAGGATAAAGTTTATCTCTGAGGTATTGAGTAAATGCACTAGCTTCAGCAGCTTGTTTCTGATTTAAATGTACGTCAGTGCTGTAATGCTAAAACAAACTTTGTAATGAATATTAAAATTATAAAATGTTATAGGAATAACATTTTTTGTTAATGTCTCTTACCAACGATTTCAAATATTCTACAACCTCCTCAAAATTAGTAAGAATAGTTCTTCCATCTTTCATAACAGGTAAAGTGCCTTTTGGTGTGAAAAATGGATTGCTACATTCTCGAACCTTCACTGGCACTCCGATAAATTTCATATAAGTCTGAAATTTTATGTGAAATTTCTGTTAACTATTAGCACCGGTATAAAATAAATAGGTTATAAATAAAACACATACTAAGACTTTTAGGCACTCTAAGTCAATAGACGCTAGCCCCCATTCCCCTCTCCATATATCTAATTCTATGCTGGCCATAATTTTTTTCAAGACCAATTCAGAATTTCAAATAAATTTGAACTTCTAATTTTTTTGACATTACACAACAGATGTCAGTAATCAGTATAATCAAGTGACACACAGATTAAAATAAGCAAATGGTCTTAACTTTTTGGTCATTTCAAATTTTCTTCGGAAACTATATTTTCCAAATACTAAATTTAATAGAAAAATGTAAAAGAAGTGTTTTGTTAATTCTATAGTAGGTAGGTATAGTGCTAATATATAGTTTGTTAAATTTATATATTATGAAGACGTTATTATTCGAATAAGGCCAGTAAGTAAATGTGCTATATGAAAAAGTCAATTTCATTTCAAGTTTGTAACTTAGCAATTTTTCTGATTTAAAATGTTAACATAAAATTCATGATCCCGTTGACGGTGTCTTTTGTGTTTTTGTAGGCATTTTATATATTATTTTATTCGTTTAAATTTAATATATTTTGGTATTCAAACAAATTTATGCAGAAATAATCATGTTGATTGATCAATTACCAGAGAAGAACGACAGCCCAGATAAAGAACAAGCTTTATTTTTTAATAATAGCTCACAAGAATTTGTAAACAATAGCGAGTTATTTGAAATTGAAGAAATCAAATATGAGGGTATGCCTTTAAAAATTCTGCAAATTCCATTTACATGACAAAGATGTATTTTGATAGTTAAATTCAATTAAATGTTTTCTTTTAATTTTAGAAAACAATCTATGTACACGTGATTTGGTAATACTATACGAAAACATGGATCATCGCATGAAAACCATTAATATTTCTAAAAATACAATTGAAAAAGCACCTAACCACTATGTAGAAACGGTAATTTACAATGATGATGTAGATTCTGATGTTTCGGATGTTAGTGAAATCTTCAATAATGAAGATATTCATAACGTTATCACGATTAACGATGAAAGGATCGACCTCCTCAATACAATTCCTTCTTTTCAAGCTTCACTCTGTCACAAATACGGCAGTGTGAATATGGAAACAGCTTATATATCTAATGAATATGATAAACATTTTATGTTTAGTGACAATTATATTAAAGACCATTTAAATATACATTCAATGTCTGGTTGCAAGTACTCCGATAGTACTGTAATTCCAGCATCATTATTAGATTATATTTGCTGTAAATGCTCAGAAGACAGTTATAGTTTTTATATGGATAACGTTATAAAATACGTTCAACATACTATTGACCAGTTGAAACGTATAAGTAATGGTGACTACTTAACTGGAACAGCTAAAGAAAAGTGGCGAGAGGTCAAAAGCATTCATAAGGAGAATGAATGTCAGAAGAATGCCATAGTGAGTTGTGTCAACGAACCCGCACGAATCAAACGTAAATCGAGCCCTTTTATAAATACGTGGGATGAAAAAGTACATTCAGAAATGGATATAAGATGCCTTAAAAAAATATTAGAAAAAAGAATTTATCTGCAAGTGCCAAAATTATTAAGTGGGACTTATAAACTTTTCCGCAAATACTTTGATAATAATCTCACTATAAGCTATAAAAAAGATAAAAAATTACCTAGCCTCAAAAATATAAATGAATCGCGTGTAAATGTGGTATTAAAATTACAATGTTCAAATTCTGATAAAGAAGAAGCTAACGTGAATTCAGTTATGGTCCTTCGTTCATCTTTGCTAGATGAACATAGTACAGGTAGCTTATTTTTTGCAAGTTGACATTATTATGTTCTTATTTAAAGATTTGTTAATTTTTATTTCTTTTTAGGACAATGTTCAGTTATAGAAATTACGTCTGATTACGATGAAAAAGCCAAAATAAGTCACATTGAAAATAACGTTAATGATGTCATTTTAAAATCTACACCTAGTTTAACATACCACAGTCAAGCTGATTTTAATGATAATATAAAGTCAGACGAAAGTTATGCTATTGAAGAATTTACTGAACCGTATCCAATTACGGACGAATTATCGTATACAATGCGACGATTAAACATGAACTCTCCTGTCCTAGAGGAAAGTGAAGACACATCAACTAAAAAGAAAAGATCTTCACGTGTTAGAATTAAATCACCATATGAAAATAGATCATATGTTATTGAAGAAAAGAAACGAAAAAAACTTTTAGAGATTAAAGAAAAACGAGAAAAAAAGAAAATAGTTATCAACGAAAATCATAAAGTAACTAAACCTAAATATGGAAAAGGTGCAATAATGGCTCATTCTTCTTACTCTGTTACAAAATTATCCATTACAAATAAATCCTTTTACAATTCGATATATGGACAAACTTCAGACAACAAAAGTTTGAAAAGAGAAGTTAAAAGGCATAAAATTGATCAAATTTCTTCTCTTGATTTAGATTATGACAATGAAGAGAAACATGAATCTGGATCAATACCAAACAAAGCAAGCCAAAATTCCATTAGCCGTAGTTATTATTTAGAAGATGCAGATACAGAAATTATGCACTTATCTGGCAAATCAGATAGCGTTCAAGACGTAGGAAAAGAAATTGGCACTCGATCGACTTCCACTATATCTAATGACGTGGATAATTTGAGCATTATCAAACGACTGTTCACAAATACGTCTGTATCTGATCTAAGTGTTACAGATACAATGTCAAGCTTTCACAAGCAAATGTTGTAAGTATAATATTATTTATTACTTTTTTTACTATACATATATAAAGAAGGAAGTTATATATATATATTTCAGACTAGATTCTCTGTGTCTATCCTGCTTTACACGATAAAAGCGTTAAGCTATAGCTATAATATATTTAAACGAGCTTTATATCTTTATATAACTCTAGCGTACCAATAAAAAAAATATGTTTTTTTTATTTTTAATAGAAAGGGCGCAGGTGAAGTCAATAAAAATAATTTTCTCGAATTGGTACAAAGTACTGAAGCATTAGTTCCAACTAATACACCAACGAAAAATGAACACAAAGGAATTGTTAAAAAAGAAATGGCTACCGAGTGCCGAAGAAATATAAATAAAATTTATGACTTAATGAAAATAAATAATGAAACAGATTCATATAGTTTTAAAATTAATAAAAATAATGCAACAACAGCTGTTACGAAAGAAAGTTATAGTACACAAAGCTGTGACAGTGGAAGTAGCAACAAGCATCAATTAATATCTTCAAATCTAAACAAAGATATAAATAGTGATCTTGTAACTGTTATTCCAAAAGTTATAATAAGTTCTAAGCAACATAGTACAGCAGTAGATAATAAAGTAAAAAAAGAAGTTAAAAAATATGACACTAAAATAAATAATAACCCGTTAAAAGCAATATCTCAACTGCTTCATGATATAGATAATGTTCAGAAAACAAGGCAAAAGGGTGGAAATGAAAGAAGATCATCAAAGAAATCTGAAAATATATATCCAGAAAACAAAACGAAAATTTCGACCTACAAACGCAATAACGATATAAATACTGTACGATTACAGTCGCACAAAGAAAAGAATTTACACCAAAATGTAACAAATGAAAAGACCAAACCGGCTGCACGCTTATCTCTTGAGAAACCTGCAAGAAAATTTTACAGAAAAGATGTAATAGATATCATCGATGAAGTTAAGGAATTAAAAGGGGAAGCGGTCCGTGGGCCATCAAAACGGTCTAGATTAGATAATTTAGCGCAACCAAAAAAAATTTATGTTCAGGCTCATTATGAACAATATCAAAATAGACATGAAAAGCAATTTCAGACTGACAGACAAAAAGTAGGTTTTCAATTACCAAATAGGGAGAGACTTTCACCAGCTGCATTGAAACGACAAAAAAAAGTTGTAGATACATTATCGACGAAGCAGACGGTTGTTGATTCAGCAATAGGTGTGTAAAGGTGAATTTGTTTAGCAAAAATGTTAGAAAATTATTATTGAAACAAAATTAAGTTTATGCGATATGTATCAAATCATGTCATCTGAATAGGTATATGAATTATGTATATTAATTAGTGAATATAATTTCATCTATAATTTTCTTTTAAATAAATAATATTGGATAGTTTCATAAATAAATATGTGAAAAATGTGTGAATTGTGAAAAATGTTTTTAATTCTTTATTTATATGCATTACAGAAAAATCTATGATCTCTAAAATAGTATACAGAGATATCCTGGAAGATCATGAAAAGAAAATTCCAACCTATACAAAACGACCATCATCTTGCACAAACTCATATCTTAACCCCTTGTAAGATGTTTTACGTTGTGTTTTCAGTATTTTTTAAAATTTCAATTTTTTTTATTTAAATATTTGCTGCTTTCTAGAAATAAAAAAAATGTTTCTGTGGAATCTTACGCAAACAATAGTCATACTATTGCTCCAGCTTTGTCACATAATGGCAATAACGAAATCTCTCGAGCGCCTCTCATACCTGTGTGTATTGACTTAGGTAAATATATTAATTTATGATTTTCATTTAAATTTAATTTATAGCAATACCTATTTCTTACATGTTTAAAATTATATTTATATTGAGTTCAATTATCAATCTAATTTTACCTAATATGTCATATACTTGTTCTAACTATTTACATATAATATTATTACAGAATCTGTTACATCATCTCCTTCTGCAGAAGGATCAAACGCTCTTGGGAATAAATTACACTTAATGATAAATTCTATTACTAATACAAACTATGTATCAAATGCCCTCACTGGAACAAAAGAGTCCGTAGTAAAATCTGATATACAAGATAAAAAATCGAAAACTGACGCTCATCTGTTAAATGAAAATGATATACCAACTTCTGATTACTCTATCGATGTATTTGAAGACAAAAATATTCTAACAGCAGTAGCTTGTATTTCTAAACATAATCAAAATAGTGAAGCCGACAAAGGTCCTATAACAAAGATATTGACATATGAAGTTAAAGATTCTGAAAGCGAGCTCCATAAGTTGGAAAACGCTTTATATAATCAAATATCAACTGGCACGTTTCAGAAACGTTTAAAAATAAAAAAGCTTACTCTTACACCTAAACATTCCATACAAGAGGCATTTGTTCTTAATTCTGGAGACACTGATACTTTGCTTGTTAAATCAACACTATCTCGCAAATTTGGTTTCTCTAAAACAGATATGTCTGAAATCAAACCTATTCCCGTTTTGTCCAATATGATTATAAATAGAACGTTTCCTATTCAAATATCAACTGTAGGATATGCTTTTCTTAAGCATTATGATCATAATATTTCGAAACTTACTGGAAACGAAAGAACTCAATTAAAAGATAAGTTTTCAAAAATAACTTTTAATAATAAAAGTACACCTAAAATCAAAGAGCTATGTCATAAAAGCTTTCAATGCAACATGAAAATTCAGAGTGACTTAGAACCCAATAATACTGACACACCAAGTACCAAAAAGAACAATGTAAGAGCCGAGTCTAGCAAAGTCGATAACTCAAGTGAAATGATTGAAGAAATATTCGAAGATCTTTTGAAAATTAAAGATGTTAGTTTAGAAGAAAAATACAAAAATAATGAATCAAATCTAAAAACGAAATCTGACAATATTAGCACTTCCACTTCGTTAGATATTCTAGTGGGGCTTTTGAATGAAATTAAAAAGATTACATCACATCAAGCTAATTTTGTTAAATGTAGAAATGAAATTAATTTGAATAGAAAAAATAAAGAACTAGAAGTATTACTCAATAACGTTCCAATACAAGAAAATTCATCTGATAACAGTGATAGTAGTTCGATTTCATGGACTTCTCTTATAAACAAAGAAGAAGATCCTAATAATCGTCCAGTACTTCAAAATGATGTTAATAGCCTAGACCTCGTTAAAACAAGAACAGAAGAAGGAAAAGTATTTAAAAAAGTAAAACGTATATGTTTCGATAAAGAACTAACCACCAAAATGTCACAAAAAGAGATTAAGCACGCTTTCACAGATGTGCCATCGCAATTTTATATAACTAAAGTCAATAGGAGTACAGGTTTTGTAAGTTCTTTTAACTCTACAAATAAACACTTGAGTCGATCAGTGACAACGATATATGACTGCAGCATACTTCATTTGAATTCATCAACTCACAAAATAATAGAGTTACCAAAATATAATAACGAAATATCACTATATAACAATGAAAATAACTTTCCTAATGAAGAAAAGATTACGAAAAAATATAATCCTATAGTAAAGAAAGTTTCAAAATCCGAAAATATTATGCTTTCTGAATTTGATACGACTATGAAAATGAAGAGAGATATTTTAGTAACAATATATTCAATCCTAGTATTGACCATATTTACTGCTTTGACGTTTCCTGATCTACTTCCTCCAGCGTAATTTGATTTAAAAAGCTCGATGAAACAAAATTTTATGTAATACGAATATTCTTTTGCTAAATTGTATATTTTTATATTATATTTTATTTATTGATTCAATTTGTTATTTTATATTGGATACTTAAAAATGAAATTAAATTGATTTAATTCTAATGTTAATATGGATTTTGAATTATTAATGTTTATTGAGACGAGTAAAATATTAAAATAATCAGCTTCGTGCTATATCCCGCATATAGCAGGGTAGGCAGGGAACCTAGTGTTAAGACATATCGTTAAGACGTATTCATTATTGAGTGGCGGAGCTCTGGGCTTTGGGGCCCGAGCGAAGAAATGAAAACATAAATAAATAATAATTCATTCCCCCGAGTGAGGTTCGAACCCACAACCGTCCCGTTACAGCCACAAGCTTGAGCCCCTGCGCCATGACGGCCTCTAATAATATTATGAGTTAAATATTAAAATAATTATCTTATTTAAAAATTTTGTCATTATATTTTCTGAGATTTTATGTTTACAATTTTACAAAATACTGGTTTAGATATAGATGTATAAGTAGTGTAATTTATGTTTACAATACCTTAATTAGGGTCGGGATATAGGACCCTAACCTAAACCCTAAAACAAGAATACCACCCTGTTTGTAGTAACCTAGTCGAGTGTACTGGAAGTAGTATCGTAGTAGTAGTAATTACACAATGTAATTACCACTTGCAGTTTGCAAATTTCTCAATCCACACATATGATGAAAAAATATTGAAAATTGTTTTTATATTATTATTGTCAATGCTTTTTTGGGCGTGTCATAAAACACTAAATTAGCTATTTTAGAAAGGAAAAATATAGTCAATGTCAAAATCACATGTTGATGTTGGTTTTGCATTCAAAGTTCCTCAAGAAAATGTATACCTATATGTTTGATTGATGTAAAACAATTAATATTAAACATTTTTATTAACAGTAACTATAACAAATAGCGTAATTTGGTTTTAGCGTAATATAGTCTTATTATCCAATATGTCAGGCGGAAGAAGTAAATCTACTAAGGTATTTTTACATCTCTGTAGAAAATTAAATCTTCCTTTATATTATAAACATTAATATTTTTTTTATTTGTACCTTCTAGCGTAAAAAGAAAGATATTGAATTTACAGCTGAAAACATTGATAATACGGCACCTGCTCAAAAAATCTTAGATGAATTACAGTACAAAAATCCTCAAGCATATATGTTTTATTCCCGTAATATAAAACAGAGGCATACTACTGCAACAGCTTTAAAAAACTATCATTATGTGGTACCAGGCTTTTCTCTTAGCACTTTTGATGATGATTGGGATGGAGAACTTAATATAGACTTTTTTGAACCATTCTGTTATAAAAGTTTAACTCCAAAAATGATTTCTACTTTAAAACATATAGAAAAGGCAGATCCACTTACACGTTATATGAAAACTAAAATGGAATGGCAAAGAGGATGCCGAAATTTAAGATTGACCGGTGGTTAGTGTCTGCAACATAAAATTGATTATTGACAATTAAACTGTTAATGGAGTAGACATTGTCATGGTGTGAATGGGAGTCTGATCCCAACTTGGGAAAATGATATAATAACTATTTTCATTTTCACATTCTGGTATTGAGTTTCCACACTTAATATATAATTTTTCAAAAATTGTGCAATATGTAGGAGTATACCTATCCTGTTTACCAGTTAAAGGCTGCTAAAAAAATTGTTAGTATATGTAAATTTAAATTTTTTTAGCCTTTACTAATATGATGCAGAAGTATGAAAGTCTAAATGAAGAGGTAGTGCAGTGTCCAAAGCACATTGTGGACATGGCAGCTCATCTCGACAGTAATCCTGATCCATATTTTGATTGCACTTATAATTGGTATTATGCTGGTAATGGCAATTTACAACTCATTTGTATTGATTGGATAGATTATTTGCTATATAGTGAATTTTCTACTGTTTGTAAGTAATATTTTTCTAAACAATTTTAATTTTTACTATTCTTCTTACACTACTTTATACAGTTCTTTGTTTTGGAGCAAACCAACCTTTACAGTCATGACTCAACAGTGTAATTTTTAAATACTCAGTCAAAATGATCATGTCAAGATTTTTTAAGAACACTAAATACAATTTTTTTAATGATAATGAATTTTTTTTGAGGTTGTTGTGGTTCAGGGGCACAAGTATATGATTGTAAGTTGACGGTTGTGGGTTTGATCCCCCCTCGAGGGAAGGAATTATTGTCTATTAATATTTTAATTTCTTCGCTCTGGCAAGGCAAATATACTTACCATTTTAATTTCCTTGCTCTAATATCGAGACAAAACGTGACGTTGAGTTCCGCCATTCACCACACAATACTATGCCAAATGCGAATGTGGCGGAAAGTGGGGAACTCAAATGTTTAATGTGGAACGGAGTGTCTTAACACTAGTTTCTCACATATCCTCTGAATACCCTGCTATTTGCAGGATATAGTGTATACCTAAAAAATATTTTTCATAAATCACTAACTTTTACATATAAGAATATACATTTTACATATAGAATTTATTGAAAGAATACTTTATTGATATTCAACTAAAAATTTCTCTTTATTAATATAATTTCAGATATATCACATTTCAACAAAAATGAACACACAATTGATGAAACACCAGCTGCAACATTTGACTGTGGGACAGATTGTTATATTCTTGAAACAATTTGTTCAACAAACAACATTATTGCATTGAGAACAAAATACAAGATTTTCATATTAAAAACTGTCACACAAAATTGTGAGCTGCTAATCGAAACTGTTAAATGTGTAGGATCAGAGCTACCATACACTAGCATCTCCTTTGATGATTATCATAAAAATATATTATATATAACCACTTTAGATAACAAACTAAGTATAGTTAATTTAGACAGGCTGAAGGCTAGAAGTATTAAATTAAAAGGCAAAATATCAATGGTGGATAACTGGAACACAGTCCTTGGTACTGGACGAGGCCATTATACACATATTGGAAAAAAATCTATTTCCATATATGATAAAAGATCTAATAAACCTGTTTTGGTTTGGACAGAATTAAGAAATTTAACTGATGAAATTGGCTGTAATGATATAAGTGTTGCTAAATTCATTGGAGAGCATTCATTATATTTTGGCACAGATCACCATCTTTTCTTAATGGATTTACGAAATATGAACAATAATGATAAAGCTAAAGTTGTACAGCGATGGACCCATGGTATGGAATGTATTCCCGCCTACATATCTCATACTAGTTTTGAAATGAATAAAGAACTTTTAGTTCTTAGCAGCCAGTGGTGTGAAGATATGTGTGTATTACCAAATAGTAACAATGTTATAAAAGATACTGGTATTTTTATACCTTACCGTCCTCCGAGTATTATGAAAACTCTTGATGAAGCTCGGCAAAAAACGTTATGTAATGATTTATATAATCCCATAGATACAAGACTATGTACAGCCATAACAGGTGTTTTAATAATGGAGAGAGCAGAGAAATATGATATTTTAATGCAAAATGCTCTAGGGGATATAACTTGTCATACCCTTTTCCCGGAATACATGGAAACATTTATTGATAATGATGGACCACAGAATTTACATGATTGGAGTACCTCATTCAAGCTGCCGACAAAAACTTACGAAGTATCATCAGTTGAAAATATAGCTACCATATGGCAGCAGTTGAAGAGGTTACCTGATAATTTCAGACTGGAAGGCGATCTTAACGATAAAAGTCTGTTTAACAAATCTGAGATTTCAGAAGCATTTGAAAACGAAGAGGTGGACATCGGCTTGCAGGAAGTTTGGTTGAAAGGCCAGAGTGAGAGTGTTGTGGATCAATCATCATTTGCCCTTGATTTGCATTTTTCAGAGGATGAAAGTGATTAAATGCTATATTATGCAGTTCTAAAATGAAAGAGATGAAGAAAGGACGGAATGCAAGATCAGTGTAAATGGTAAGATATTA
>DVQK01000460.1:0-11240 GCA_018231685.1 Heliconius clysonymus
ATATATTTCATGTACAGAATTGACCTCTCTACAGATTTATTATAAGTATAGATTAACAATTAAGCTCGTATTGCGGCGGAACGTTCATTAATGAAATTTCAAACTTTGAACTGCTCCTGGCTTGTAAGAAATTAAAATCTTCGTCAAAGTTCAACTGTTTCAAAGAACCTTGTAATATTATAACATATTTGTAACGCGCATTTATTTATAAAGTTTAAGAATTTAATTATACTTTTTACCTTAAAAAATATATTAAAAAATATTGCTTAACTTTTATGAAATAACTCCTCATGAATAATTAAATAATATAGCGGCAAAATCAAATAATTTGCGCTTAAAAATGTTACGTAAGACATAAGGAACAGAAACATGCTTTAAGAGAAAATTAAATACATATAAAAAGTTGTCTCAAAAATGAGAATAAAATTTTTCAAGGAATATTAAACTCTGCTTATGAAAACTTGTGTTAAGTTCTTTTTGTTCACGAGAAAATATCTCGCTATAGGTCAACGACAGAATATAAATTAACCGCGTAATGTTCCGAGGTTTTACATTTTTATAGCTTTTAAAAATGAAATATCCTTTTCATAAAATATATACTTCAGTTATTTTTTTTATATTAAAAGTATTTGTTATATAATTTTGAATCTCAAAATTGTTAAAATATAATATTATACGAGTAATACAAAATAATCAACAATAAATTCATTGTAACGTAACCTTCACAATGTGCCCTTGGTTAAAAATTAGTTATAGTATTTACTCTTCATAAATACATGGTTTGTCGACCTCGATGCGTGATTGCGTTGGGCAGTTCATAGGTAATTAGGTAAACAACGCCCGAGGTCGCGTACCCTTGACCAACTTAAACTATTGTTCACATACTAACTATTATATGCACATTTTATCCTATTACTATTTGAAAAAATAATCATTTATTATTATTTTACTTTTATATATCTTTAATACGTTATACTTAAATGTTAATTGAAAATTATTACGCTACACCATTTCAAACATCTTCAAATATTTTTGTTTCAGGCCCCGATGCCGTTCTACGCGGGAGATCCAAACAGATTCCCCACAGCCTGGCAAACGGATCCTTCGCAAGGTACGTGCCAATGTTTACTATTCATTAAAATGTTGTTAGAGTAAATTAAAATTTGCAGAGTTTTAAGCCCACCAAAGTAAAAAAAAAATGTTTTAACGAGGACGTGTGCTTTTCACAAAATTCATAATTAACGCTGACAGCGGATTAGCGGTCCGACCACTCTAATGAACGGTTTTAATTACAAAATTGTTGTAAGGCTATATCATAGTCTTTTTAAATATACTTAATATTTTAATTAATTAATTAATTAATAAGTATATTAATAACCATATGACATTTTCCTTCCAGGTTGGCAAAACCAGTTCATCCAGCAACTCCCAACACAAACGGGTCAGACAACTTTAGACTATCAAGGCAATCACACTCCCTACGCAACTTCTCCTCATTACCAAGCCAATACTACATACACCGTCCAAAACGTTGCAGCCACATTTGATGTTACAAGCAATACTTACTATCAAACCGGAGTTCAAGCAGTCCCAGCACAAAGACCACCATCAAATCGAGGCGCGTATACGCCAGTACCATCTCCAAGAGCTCCTCATTATGCGACGGAGTACCAACAGCAATACGCACAACAAGCTCCCACACCTGGAGCTGCCTCAGGGAACGACTCAAGACCTGCATCTGCTGCGTCATACCAAAGCTCCGTGCCAACGACAGCGGCGCCAGTCTACACAGTAAGTCAACCGAACTATGAACATTCTGAAGATTATAATAGCGGCGAAAATACAGTTGAAAGTAATGAGGGCGATAGGCAAGAGCAAAATGCGTCGAATGGTCAGCATTCGGGAAACGCCGAGCCTGGATACCTGCAGGGGAGCAACGGTCCGCGAGCTTCACTAGATTGTAACGGGTATCCGGGCAACTATACAGGCGGACAATATACAGAAAACGGTCAAACGCAAAATCAAAACGATTGGCAACAACGCCAATGGCAACATAACCAAAGAATACAGAATCAACAATTACAAAACCAACAGATGCAAAATCAGCAACAATTACAGAGCCAGCAACAAAATCAAAATCAGCAACAAATTCAAAATCAACAGCAAATTCAAAATCAACAACAACTACAGAATCAACAACAACTACAAAATCAACAACAGTTGCAAAATCAACAACAGATGCAAAATCAACAACAGATGCAAAATCAACAGCAGCTTCAAAATCAGCAACAACTACAACATCAGCAACAAATGCATAATCAACAGCAGCTTCAAAACCAACAACAACTGAATCAATTACAAAGTCAACAACAACAAATGCAAAATCAGCAGCAACAAATGCAAAATCAGCAACAACAAATCCAAAATCAAATTCATAATCATCAAAATCAACAGCAAATGCAAAACCAACAGCTCCAAAATCAGCAAATGCAACAACACAGACAAGAAGAGTCTGAACAGCAAATGTTTTCTCAATCTGATAGGGTTAATTTGAACTCTAGACTGAAAACAATGATATTAAATAAGCAAAATCATATACGCGATGGCACAAATACTCCACCTGACAAAGGTGACCCAGGAGAGGGACCTCCGCGCGTAGATGACAGAAAAGGAGGAATGACCGATGACAGAAATACTACCGGTCATTTTTTATCGTATAGCCACCATCTCCGAGATAATTACCATATAGGCGAACAGGGTTATCCTGTCGCTGGTAATTATTCACAAAGCACTCATGCTTATGGCGTGAGTGGAATCGGAGGTGGTGGCCACCAAGTATGGGAGGGGGGGACAAATGTCTCGAAAGCTTATGATAAGCATAATTTATCCAAGAACGTTTCAAAAACTCCTCAAAAATTACCACCTTATTCAGATATGAGAAGGCAGTACGAAACACATCCCATCATACCAAACGATGCACAGAAATACGCAGAAATGTACGGAGGTGATTCAGGTTATAATCAACAAAATGACAGCAAAGATTTCCAATCGAAAATGCTTATTGGACCAGTTTCTGATGTAAACCAACAAAATGCAACACGAGTAGCAAATGTAGAAAAGAAAGCTTACGATAAAGGACCCTATGATTCTAAATTAAGACATCCATCAGCACCTTTAATACCCAAACTAGAAATCCTTGAAAATCATCAATATTTTGGAGATCCTATTAAATCCGAACCTCAAAGAGTTGTAAATCAAAATTTCTATCCAAAACCAAATGATTCTATTAATTTACCATATAAGGAATATCCAAATGGCATAGCGCATCGACATTCCCAAATTCCAATATTACCACCTATATCAACAATAAAACATGAACATTTTCCGCAAAAACCGCAAATTTATCAGAATTTTCAAAACGCTGCGGCGACTATTGATAACTATGCTCCAATTCCTCGAATGCCGGAGAGCTTAGCTTTTCAAAAATATAATAGAAATTACAATGCTAGACATCATAAGGAAACAGATAGCCGAGAAAATTCCGAACGTAATGCACCAGTGGATCCAAAACCATATTACATAGAGCAAATTAAATCTGAGCACTCACCACCAGGACATAAAATATATAAAAACTTAAATTATGGTCCACCAAGAAGTGAACCCTATATGTTCACTGGCGAAGGAGGTCCAGCTTGTATCAGAAACGAAGTGGGCTACGCTTGCTGTAGACAGGGCTCCACCAAAAAGCCTCCGCCAGAACATTTAAGAGACGGCGCTTGCCCTGGACTGCAAACTAAAGATGAAATTTTAGAAGATGATTCAGATAACACTGAAAAAAGTGATGCTAAAGGACAGCCTAAGCCTGGTACTCCTGTACCAGATCCATATGTCAAAAATGTGAAAGAAAATCAATTCAATTACTCTAAAGAATATTTAGAAAACTTGGAAAAGCTAAGAAACAATTCAAGAACAGAAGTGCCCGACTGTAACTGTTTTCCTGCTGACAAGAATCCTCCAGAACCTGGCAGTTACTATACTCATTTAGGTAACATTTTTAATATTCTTTTCTTCTCTATTACATAATAAAATTAAATATTAATTTTGAATATACTTTTTTATTTATAATTTTAGTGTTCTTATATAATAATTTTACAATTAATCATTACAGGAGCAGCAACTTCATTAACTGAGTTGAGAAAAGATTTTGAAGCACGAACTGGTTTGACGGGAAAGGAACTAAGGATAGAGAAAATATGCTACACTGGAAAAGAAGGCAAAACTGCTCAGGGCTGCCCTATGGCTAAATGGGTGAGTGTATGAATCGGAACAATTGATTTTTCATATTATTTTAAATAGACTATAGAGTTCTTATCCACACTGTGCCGTAGAGTTGATGAAGGTTTCTAAACAAAGAATGACGTTAGTCTTTATTCGTTACTTTATTAAAACAAATCATTCATTGTTCCTTATTTTTGTTTACTTTTTGAATGTATATATTACAATAAATCATCGATTTATTTCGTTTACAGGTTATTCGCCGATCAAATTACACTGAAAAAGTTTTAGTAATTGTCAAATTTCGTAACGGTCATAAATGTTCTACTTCCTGGATAGTAGTGTGCTTAGTCGCGTGGGAGGGCATTCCGCAATCGGAAGCTGATTTAGATTACAATCTACTATCTCATAAATTAAATAGATACGGGCTACCAACAACACGTCGGTGTGCGACTAATGAAAACAGAACATGTGCCTGCCAAGGTAAGTATTGTATAAAATACGAATCTTTTTTTATTTATCGTTCTGAACATAAAATTTTCGTTGTTATTTTTACTCACTACAGCTTATAAAAATACTTAACTTATAATTGCTCAGGTCTCGACCCGGAAACATGCGGCGCTTCATACAGTTTCGGCTGCTCCTGGTCCATGTACTACAATGGATGCAAATACGCCCGTTCGAAAACCGTCCGGAAGTTCCGACTTTCGGTCAAAACCGAGGAGAGTGAAATTGAAGAACGCATGCATGTGTTGGCGACTCTGCTGAGCCCTTTATATATGAATCTAGCTCCGAAATCATTTGACAATCAGTGTCAGTTTGAGAAGGAAGCATCAGATTGCCGATTAGGATTCAAACCAGGACGCCCATTCTCAGGTTATTTCATTTATTATGTACCTTTTAACGACTTATTTTCTTTCAGTATTTTATCAGTTTAAGAAAATGCTATAAGACGATTAAATTAATAACATATTCAACAAAATTATTTAATGAAAATTATAATATTCATAAAAAGTTACTTTGAGATGGATATTTTGTAAAGTCAACGATATCTTAGAATTATATTTTTTTTTCTTATATTTCCAGGTGTTACAGCATGTATAGATTTTTGCGCACATGCACATAGAGACTTACACAATATGAATAATGGCTGCACCGCAGTTGTGACTCTTGCCAAACATCGTGCACTCTCCAAACCAAACGACGAGCAGTTACATGTTCTACCATTGTACGTTCTCGACACATCAGATGAATTTGGTTCTAAAGAAGCTCAGGACGAAAAGATCAAAAGTGGGGCTTTGGAAGTTTTGGACAAGTGAGTGGTGATGTACAAGTTTTATGATACTTACCATATTGAAAAATAAATAAATGACATACATTTGTAATGTAAAGCAAGTCACAAAATGATTTTAGTATTAATCTTACCTCATTTTTAAATGAAAATATTTTATGTTTTACAGATATCCAATGGAAGTAAGGGTTCGATCGGTCCCTTTACAGCCATGTAGACGACATGGAAAGAAAAGAAAAGATGAAGATAACTCCGAATCAAATAACTCAACGAATACTCCGCAACCGAGCCCAGGGAGTCAGAAGAAACCTCAGTGTACCACACCTGCACCTAAAACACCACAACCAAATGACATGAGAAACAATGCAAGTCCACGAAGTCAAAGCAGTGCTTCTCCCAGAGCTACAACACCTGCCTTCAATCAGCCAAATACTCAATTTTCAAATAATCCACATTATAATTCTGCATTTGTCAATCCTAATATGCATAATCCTAACTCAGGCTTAATGAATCCTAATTTAAGCAACCCAGCACTACTTGATATGGCTTCTATGATCGATAATTTCACTGATGCTCAATTACAAAGTAATCAGATATCTAGTACTGTATTAGATTCTCCATATAACCCTTATGACCAAAGCTATAATTTACATAATCCAAATCCTATATTCAATCCAAATCACGTGCCGCCTTTAGTGGAGAACAATTGTCAAAATGCAAATTCTAATCAACTCCCAAGTTTTGCTCCTACGTTGCAAAAAAGAGAGCAACAGTACAATGGGCCAAATCCTGTATCAGTGAATCCTCAACAACAATGGCCAGATTTTGACAATCCTGAAATGTTTAATAATGTTGTTAAAGAAGATCCGGACTCAACTACAGCCCATTTAAATATTCCACCGAATAATTATAGCCCAGATTCTAACAGAAGCGAACCAAGTTCCGAACAAATTCATAAAAATAGCTTAGAACCAGAAAAACAAAATATGATTGGTGACGTAACTCAAAAGATGCCTGAATTTGATATGCCAAATTCTCCACGACTGACAGAAATCTCTCAAAAAACACAAAGAACGCCAGAGTCGCCTATTCCTACAAACGACTTAAAATCACCGAGTAATGATGTTATCCATAATTCTGACGTTCGTAAAAGTCTATGGAGGTCACCAGAATCAAAAAACTGGGAATCACCGAAACCTAAAGAAATTAATGAAAATGAAAGTGCACTATTTAGAGTTCCAAAAGCGCGACCACCTTCTCGCTCTCAGTATGTAAACCCTGCCGAAAATATGGAAAATTCTACTTTCCTCAAACCTTATCCACCGTCAGAAAGACCGCCCTTAAACCAAGGATATGAAAACAGAAATCCTTACGACAACAGAATGAACAGTGCACCTCCAACAACGGCACCCCAAACTAACTATACTATTAATCATGATGAAAATCAAAATAGTGAAAATAAAGTTGCTGCTGAGTTTACGGGAAATAATTTTCACCCAATTAATCAAAATAATTTTAACAACCAAGCTACAGTGCAAGGCTATGGAAACTATCCGCAAATGAGTAACGCTTATCCTTTCACTCCGAATCCTTATGGACATTTTAATCCTTATGAAAATACGTACAATGATTATAATATCGCTTATTATAATGCCGAAAAATACAAAAGAGAGGAACTTATAAGAAATTCACATTGTTACAATTCGTATGGATATCAATATAATCCTAATTTTGCAGCAAACTTTTATCAAAATCCAAGCCCAAATTGGTGTCAATCTTCACCTAATTGGTGTTTATATCCTCCACCTTTCTCAATTCCATATCCACCAGAACCACCCAAAGCAGAACCTATAGGAGAGGTAACCGGATTAAGTGACAATCTGGAGTGTTTCAAAGACAGTCAAATGGGTGGCGTTGCAATCGCCTTAGGCCATGGGAGTGTTTTATTTGAATGTGCCAAGCACGAAATGCATTCTACAACCGCTGTTAAGAGTCCAAATAGAGTAAATCCAACTCGAATATCGCTAGTTTTCTATCAACACAGAAATTTAAATCGCCCAAAACACGGACTTGAAGAATGGGAAGAAAAGATGCGGTTAAAGAAATTAGGATTAAATCCGTCTACACCGAGTACCCCGGGAGCTAATTCAAATTCAGTTTCGCCGACAACCACGCCAGGGCCTGAACAAAGGCAGACGCCCACAAAAAAATGGAGTAACAGAGAAAATCACATTCCAGGAGGCTACAGTTCTTTGTCAGCCTTAGTGGAGGCTACGAATGTTGCTAAAAAGAGCGGTCAAATAAGGCTAAGAACCGACACTCAAACAACCATGTCCTGGACGACCTTGTTCCCCATGCATCCGTGTACTGTAACTGGACCGTATCAAGAATCTGGTACTTGACGTAAACCAGGCCCGGTAGGGCAATGTTCTTCCAAGAAGCGGAGTGAAATCCCTCCCTTAGGCATTTAAGGTCTCAATTGTCTTTTGATCTAAGTCTTCTATGGCAACGTGCTTTCCAAAATCGTTTGTAGTTCCTGGATTTATAGAATTAAGCTCTCCGATCCTCGATACTGGTCCAACTTATTGTTCCGATGACTATTGCATTTACATTGGAATTGACTACCGTTTTAACATGTATTTTTCAAACCGAGTGAGTTTTTAATCAAAGATATAATTTAAGTTTATATTTTTAATAGTGTTTATCGCATTTCAGCTAGTCTTACGTTACTACGTTAGTGCTATGGTATTTCTTAGGCCGTAACTGTAGAGCTATTTGTATATTGACGTATTTAGTTTTACCGGCGATTTTCCGAATAAGTTTATATTTTTACATGCTCTGTAAAATGACATTAGCGTACGGTTTGTCTACATATTTTGACAAGTTTCTAATTAAGCGCATAAACGACGTTTTATGCGACTCAATGATCTCATAAAATACTAACTACGATTTATTCATTATAATGTAATATTGTTTATTCAGAGCGAAAGTACAAAAGTCACAGGAAGGCTACGCTAGCCCTCGCCTAGAGGAGTCACGTTCGAAGATCGTGTTTATTTATATTTTTGTACCTTTGTCTATAAGTTACTTTCTATTTTAATGGTTTTTATTATCATTCCTCTATCTTTCCGATTGTTTGTTTTGGCATTTTGTTGTGATGAAGTCACGGGCGCGTCGCGGCGGCGCGTGAAACACAAGCGTAACGAGTGCTTTTATATTATAGGTTAAGAGGTGTGTATTTTTAACTTTTAGAATATTTAACTTATTTATATGTATTACGTGAACCATTATGAAATCATTTTCTTTGTAATAATTTAGCATAGGTATTAATATTTAATATATTTGCTTTACAATTTGACATTAAATTATTGGCAGTTGTTTTATGCATGTTTCGAGAGCCTTTACTTTAACTTGAGTGCCTGCGTCTGGCGAAACCAGAGAAATTCTTATTTGGTAACTTTTGAATATTGAATGTGACCTTATTTAAGAATCGAGTGCATCTATTATTGTTCTGATATATAAGCGATTGTGAAAAGTTAGTTACGTTCGTACATAAAAAAAGAAAAGAAGAGTAATAAATTACATACATTTATAAGATAGAGTATTTGCAAAAAATCAGGCGCTTGAAAAGATTATAAAGTAGGCATATTATTGAGATGATCGAAAACATACTGATGAATAGTTATTAATATATAAATAGGTTAAGGAGAAGTTTGTTTTAAAGATTAAACTATTGATATAGTTTATATTTTTTACGTGTACGTATTTATTGAATGGTAAATTTATTGGAATGTGAAATTATTTATAGGTAGAAGTTTTGAGAACAAAACTTATAAAAACTAAGCAATAATAGACGTCGAGGTCTATGTACGTTGTAGTGTAGGAGTGAAGAATATTAAATAGTTAACGAATGGTGCGACTTATCGTCTGTCTTATGGAAATACTTACTCTTACCAGAAATTGCCTAAATTTTAATCTGATATTCTTTTGTCATCGGTGAATGCCTGAACTTGCCATTAGTTTTGTTTTTGTGTAACGTCCGTACGTGGAGATGCATTGTGTGACAAGACATATCAGAAGCATACACATTAAATTACACTAATTATGTTTTATTTCAAAAATTATATTATGGAAAAATGTAAAAAATATAATTCAAACTGCACCAAACTATTTATATATCGCGTCACAGTTGACTACTTAATTGTATACTTTTTATAGAGTCTAAAAAAATTAAGAGATTATTATATTCACGCGTTTCAATTTTATATTTTGTGAAGTAGTCGATGAAATGGCGCGAATACTAAAAATATTGTTTCGATGACAGTGAATGTCAACATTGGATATTGTAAAGTATAAAAAAAGAGAGTTTGAATTATATTTTACAACCAACAATAAGATCCATTTTTAATTATGGCAACTTTAGTAATTATGTTTATGAATTAAGTATTCGGATATGATATTACGTTATTTTTATATCAGCAATACCTGTATGGATGCAATTCGGAAGGTTGTATTGTAGATGTAACTGCGAGCTGTTTTTATAAGAATCATTTAGGCAACATTAGGAACCTGTGATATACCATTAACTCACGAGTGCTTGCTTGTATGGTATGTATGTCTGTTGTCGCGACACTTACTGACAGAACGCAAAAAAATTTAAAAAATAATTAAGTATAGTATATTATTGTGTATCCGATTGCCACAAACCAAAAACGACCAGTATTTTCTAATATTGTAACCAAAAAGTTTTGTTTAAGTATGTTTGAGTTTGCGTTCTCGCACGTGTTTCCGAACGACGTTCGTTGCGTTTCAGTTACGACGGACATATTTGTGTAATATTTTGTCTTCTGCCAAAACAAAAGAATGTGTCATGTAAATAGAACTACCATTATTTATTAATATAATAATTTAAAAAAACATTGCCTTGTTTTATTTTTATTGTGTTGTATATATTTGAAAAATAAAAAACGAGAGATTTTTTTCATTTTATTAAAATGAGCAAAAGCTCATAAGTACAAAAGTGTAAAATACTCAATACAAAGGTACAGCTTGGAATATTTGTTGCTTACAAATTAAACTAAACCTTATGATTTAATTAATAACATACGGTATTTATATAAAACTACTTGTCAGCTATAGAGTTATTATTTTTTACAATATAGAAAATATTATTAACCATATATATATTTTTTACCCCACTTCCTTGTTTTGGTAACTACAAGTTTTATATGAAATATTAAATTACATAAAAAATATAAATTAGTATAAAAATATTACATTATTTTTATTTTTTTAATTCAAAATAGATGCCCAGTAGCTCCTATCAATATATTTTATAACAATAATTATATGACTAAATCAATAATACAGTTTAAATATTTTTTGAATCGATGTTCACTTTTTACATAACATATTTACATATAAACTTTTCTCACATTAAAAAAAAATCATTAAAAGTGACTATTAATGATATAATATATTTTTTCTAAATAATGAATTTCTTATTTTGAAATTTTAAGAAAATTATAATTATATTAACATAATATTGATTGACTCAATAACTACTCGTATGTAAAAAAAGTAGAAATAGTATACTTACATTTCAAGTTGAGCTAGAATACGTACAAAAAAATACACTAATATATTTTTAATTTGTCTTCATTGCGACGCCTTT
>DVQK01000461.1:0-11239 GCA_018231685.1 Heliconius clysonymus
TGTTCTAATATCTTACCATTTACACTGATCTTGCATTCCGTCCTTTCTTCATCTCATTCAAAAACCAGAACCTTTTTCTTATTCGTATTCAGGCTTAGACCATTATTTTCACTATTGTAATATTTGTTCACTTAAATTTAAGTTTACACGATGTTGTAGCTTTCGTAGCTTAAAAGTCGCTACCACCTATCATAATAAGCTTAAACTGTAACAAAAGCTCTACCATATACATATGTATGTATTAAAGTTGTATTTATTAAGTGTACATATATGTAGAGCGTTAAGCTTTAAAAACGATATAATAATAATGAATTATGTGAAAATTGGATCCGCTGATATGTTATTTTATTTTTATTATTATTATTTTAGCCTCGTCTTTATTGCTGCATATAGCAGCAGGGTACGCAGAAGGAACCTTGCGCTTAAATTCGCCTCACTTTTCATTAAATTTTCGATCAATTATATAAATGATAGAAATCAACGCTGTACTATGTCTTCTTACCAAAGCAAAAGATATGCAAACAATGTTTGGCTCACAGCGAGAATAGAATCCACAACCATAGCGTCAATGGTCCGATGCTATTCCACTGCACCTTCATAGCTAGACTCAGATATAGAAATAAGTCATATAATAATTAAATCAGCTTTACGCTGTATCCCGCACACAGCATGGTAAGCAGGAACTTTGTGTTAAGACACTCCGTTTCCCACTTTCCGCCGAGCTCTGGAGGCATTGCGTATTGAGTGGCAGAACTCAACGCCGCGCTTTGCCTTGACACCAGAGTGAAGAAATAAAAATATAAATGTAAATAAATATTTCCTTTCCTCGAGTGATGATCGAATCCACGACCCGTCGATTTTACAATCACACTTTTTGCCCCTGTGCCACTGACTGGCCTCATATAATAATCCTAATTGGAAAAATATGAAATTCCAACGCATATTGCATATCCATGTACGAGTATGTATAATATTCCAAAACTCACACAGTCCATTAACACGAACAATACACCGCGCGAAACACGAAAACAGCAGGTAGTTTATTTTAATTTAAGTCGTATTTTCATTTAAGTGCAATTAATATAGAGCTCGCGCTCAGCACACGGGCGTTGGTAAATGTGAGCCGCGGCTGAACGTGACCGGACAGTGGGAAATAAACACTTTACTATGTAAATAGTGGTTCGATACTGATAAACTAGGATAGATTTGTGTAATTAAATCTTTCTTTGATCGCCAATCCGAGGAGTCAGTTCCTTTTCATTTCTTTGTTCTGGTGGACAGAACATGGCGTTGGGTTCCTCCATCCAACATGCAAAGCTAATATTGAATATAAAGGGGGAACGGAATGTCTTAGTACTAGGTTCCCTTTACCTACCCTGCTATGCGGGAAAAAAGCGACGTGATTTGATAGTGACAAAAATAATTATGTTAGTCTTAATAAGTAAAAGGATTGATTCATGTGGAAGCATTTTTAATTTATAAAATATTGGCTTACCATGGTAAAATAAATTTCCAAATAAATTCACAATCGCATCAACCATACATTAGGCTTAAACTAAAATATATCATAGATTTTATTTTGATTAACTGAAAATTCTACATAGAAAATATCCTCTAAAATCACAAAATTGACTATAAATAGTGAAGTTACATTCGAGTGCAGTTAATAAAGGCGGACTCTCACATGTGCTGAGTACACAGCATTACTGCTAAATAAGTATGTGGACGTGCGCGACGGACGTGACCCAGCACGAAATAAACACTGTGCTAGCGGTCAGGGCGATTTAAATACAGAAATAAATGATCTCATCGAATCTAGGAACGAAGTGTTATTTCTAGACTTCTCGTTACAAATAAATATATGAGTTTGAAATTGTTTTTTTTATATGCAAGCTCACTCTTTTCCCGTATCATAGTGTCGAAACACTTCGCTTTCTCCTCAGTTTTTGTGCAATTGTGTGTTGAGTGATGAAACTCAACGTGTTTTGTCTACCAAAGCAGGAAAATTAACACTATTTAAATATAACCATTCCCCAAATGGATATTAAAGCTTATATGCTGTCCCACTGTGCATCTACGGCTTCACTAATATATAATTTAAAAGGCATCTAGTTAGCGTGACGTCGTTAGCTCCAACTATGATTAAGTGCGGATATATTATATATAGAGTAGTTACTACAGTAATTGTCTCTACGCGTCGCGTGAAACATTCATGAATGGTTGACGGACGGAGCGTAGTAGCTTCTCTGAGTAATTTACACGTAACGATCTGAAGCGTGAATTGTTTTAATGGATCAAAGTTATATATTAATTAATAAATGTACTTGAGGCCACAGTCTCGTGGCAAAGAGGCACAAGCGTGCTACTGTAAATGCGGCACGTTATGGGTTCGATTCCCACTCGAGGTCTAAAGACATGTTTAATGTTTTCAGTTCCTCGCTCTTGTAAAGAGAAAAAGAATAATCCAGGTGTAAATGAAAATTCATAGTTCTTTTTATTGTCGTTCTATATTTTGTGATGTCCTCATTCGTACACCTCATTCGACAACACAATGTCGAGGATACTGGAGGAAGGACAAGTAAAAAGTGTGAGGACCTCTCAGGGGACATGTATGCATTTTGGAAGCCTGGCTACCCTACTAGGGACAAAGTGCGAATCTAAAAAAAACAAAACAGGATTTGAATCCGCGTCGTGTAAAATTCTACAAAAGATTTAATCTATAAACGTCCAAGGTAAAAAATTAAAGTACTGGAGCACGGATCAATCATACTATAAAAGCTTCGTGAGTAAATCTGCGAAAACTTAGTTTATACAACATAGAATGGGATTAAATGGAACAAATTTTAGTACTTCACAAGAAAAAGTGCAAACTTTTTAGTTTCTAGTTTAGTAAGCTTCTCTCCAAGAATAGAGCTTCGACGACCAACAGAAATTCTTATTGAAGATGAAGTTGAATTATATAATGTGATAAAGTATATGTATAATATACATTACTATGGCAGGAAATGAGTAGCGCTCAGGAATACGCATAATGGCGATGAAAACGATATGTGGCTGGCTGTTCTTTATTAAGACTGTTTTTGTTGAAGATATTTTATATTATTACATATATAAAATAGTCAGTCGTGGCACAGGCTGAGACTGTAAACGCGACAGATTGTGGCTTCGGTTCTCATTCGAGGAAATAACATATTTAATATTTTAATTTCGTCGCTCTGGTGTCAAGGCGAAGCGCGGCTTTGAGTTTTGCCACTTAACACGCAATGCCTCCAGAATTCGGTGGAAAGTGAGGAGCTGAGTGTCTTTATTAAGACTCCCTCTAGGTTCCCCCCTCTGCAGAGGGATATAGCGTAAAGCTGGAAAAAAATATATCAAGTAAATCTAATGGCGAACAATTCTTTATAGATATTAATCTTGCGACAATTGCCTCAAACATAGGCACATACTTCTCTTTTTTTGATGATTTTCTCCAAAACTTTTAAAAATTACAAGTTATTTATTCCGTCGGATAAGACGAAGTAGTTTTTTACTTTGTTTGCCTCTACTTTTCACTTCATTTCTTTTGCTCTACTCTTACAAACACTATATTTTCAAGATTTTTATCAACGGTCCAAACTAACTTTAACTTTACCAAGATTTTCTTTTATCTAAATCCGTGCCGTTATGACTCTGTGGGACAGCGTCTGATTGGAAACATGTTGTTTGTTAGTTCGATTCTTACTCGGGGGAATGATTATATTTCCTTCCTCCGCCCTAGTAGACGAAAGACTGTGCGGCGTTGAATTCCGCCACTGAACACTCGAAATATATATCTCTTCGTATTGTTATATGGCTGAATCTACTCAGTCACATATAGCTGAACTTTGAAAATTATTGAAGTGATGACTCCAATTTTATTAATTTCAACCTAACTATGCTCGGTATTCATTCGCCTGTATAATTTGTAACAATTTACCAACGCTAACTAGTTTGTTTGCACAATGTTACTTTAATTATATTGATTCCAAATTGCTGTTTCGTATAAGCTAATTCCATGAAATAGAAATCTGATAGTGCTATTTATATTTGCATATGCTATAAAATGTTGTTTTATCGTTTAATTAATTATTTAATTTATATTTAGAAAGATTATATTAATATCCATCAAAGATTTATATGTAAATGTTTCAGAATTGTCAAAAGCCTATAGATAATAATGTAGAAGACTCATGATGATCACTCATGTCGTGTGACTGTAACTGTTGTAAGTTTGATATCCTCTCGAAGTAGTTAAATATTTAATATTTTCATTTCTTCGCTTCGGTGTCGAGACAAAGCACGGTGTTAAGTTCCGTCACTCAACACGCAATACCTCTATCACTAAACTCCCTCTATCCTGCCCTGCTAACCGCGGAAGACACCGCGTGTAGCTGAAAAAGAATAAAAATAATAATAATAAATATAAATCGATCTTTGAAAATTCCATGAAAGCAGTAAATTAATAAATTTTTCATATCTGCACCGGAACTCGTAACTTGTCATGTATTTATCATCGGCATCGCGCACAGCGTATCAACTTCCGCCACTGAATAATGACGCGCGATTAGCGAACCGGAAACGAAATGGATAAATCACTAGACATGTTGTCAAAAATACATCTAATTTTGTCACATTGTAAGCGATATATGTATGTAGGAATTAACATGTTAAACTTTTGGCTTAAAAGTTACTTACTTTTGCAATTGTGATATTTGTAACGTTGAAAAGTCAATAAAGTGTGTTTTCTATCCTTCAATTCGCATAACAATATAAGTATATAATTTTAAATTTTATTGTTATTTATATATTCGATTTATACAAAAATATATTTTCATATTCATGAGCTCAATTCAAAAAACTTTAGCATCTAATCAAAATTAGTAACAAATGGTTATCCAAGCAAGAAACTAACATTTCCTTATTTCATCTAGATAAAGGTAGCCTCGATCGCCTCCAACAAACGAATCGACGGAACCACTCAGATAAAAACTTCGCAGCATCAGCTCGGCCATTAAGATTTTCTAAATTGGCTCTCAGCAGGACTTTTTTGTTACTAACTTTACCTGGAACTTAGGAATGCTAGTCGAAGTGCCGTTGCTCGACAAAATGGGACTTTGCTCGTGGAAAAGCTGCGTCGGTACTGATAAGCAAGTAATTACCTGCGCCGGACCAACGCTTCAAATACTCTAGCTATTAAAACTTTGTATTACCTATTAGTTTGACCCACTTATTTCGAATATGGTGAAAACTAATTCTAGTTATACTTGTTTGTGGGTTATTATCATATACAATCCGCTCAGTTGTAAACTAAGATAATTAAGTTTCGTTTTTCCAGAGTTTCATTTTTAAAATATAGTGAGCAGAAGAAATTTAATTTTCAAATTGTTCAATGAGACGATTGTCGTGGATTCTCGTAAGCTCCAATTTCGGGCCAAATTGTTCTGAAAATATTAAAAATGAAAATGGTTTTTGGAAATATATTTTTCAAAGGAAATATTTTGAGAAATAAACGATGCTGATATTGACGTTGAATATTTCGTACCAACTATCGGTTATATGTATATTCTAATTCAGCTTCACTTTTTTTGTACATAGCAGGATAGGTAGAGGGGCCTAGTGCTTAGACACACGGCTTTCCATGCACTGCCAAACATAGCAAAAACATTGTGTTTATCTGGCGTAAATAAACGTTTCGCTTTGTTGACAGGAGCTATTTCCCCGAATGAAGATGGAATTCACAACCCTATCGTTTACTGTTAGACCACGATGGCCTAAATAAGTATATATTCCTATACAAGTATTGTACTCTCTTTTATTACAGCATTCACTCAAAACTAAGCTCTTATCTTATTTGGATGGGTAAATATTCGAAGGGAATAATCATTTAATCACAAATTTCACACACGCACGTATCATTGCGAGGTACAATTAGTTGGTACAATTAGTCAATAACACAAATATACGTAAATATATTGTATAAAGGGGTAACTTCATCTCTTAACAAGCACGCAACCTCCACGCGTGACTCCACTCTGTATTCCACGTTCACTACAGCTTGATAGCGGCGATGCTCATACTAATTCTGATATCTTTCAATCAGGTATCTAAATTGTATGTGGAGGTTGTTTTCATTGCGTCTTGAGAGTTAATTATAATTTATAATATTAAAATTAGGGCCATTTGTGGCGCAGGGGCATTAGTGTGCGACTGTAAACGAATATTAATTTAAATTTATATTTTCATTTCTTCCCTCTGGAGTCGAGGCAAGGCGCGGCGTTGAGTTCCGCCACTCAACATGCAATACTTATAAATATAAAATGCAGTGCCGGCATACAGCGTATACAACAGTATACAGCATGAAGCAGATTTTTTATAATAATTATAAAAATTGAAAAGTATAAAAGTAATAAACGTTTAACTTTACCAATCAGAACGATGTCTTTCATTATTGAAAAAGTTGACGAAATAATTTGCATTTTTTAGCCTAAAACCTATATTTATTGTGCATATTATTGAACGAAAATCTAATATATATTTTTTAATTTGTTGTCTGTTTGTGTGTGCGTTTGTTCACGTTAATCGCAGAAACTGCTTAACCGATTTAAGTACAGTTTTCGGTATTGTATTTTGGTAACCTTCCATTTACAATTAGTATTTGTTTATATATATATATATATATATATTTAAAGAATGTTATCCGACAAAATTATTAAAAAATAACTTTCATTGAATTGGCTGAAACTTTACTTTTCTTGAAAGAAAAGTAAAGTTTCAGCTAGTCGATAGCAAAACTATTGGCAAAACATCAGTTAGTTATTAGCATCACATCAGCTGTCTATAAATCATCCCACTACGCTACAATGCTTCAATGCCGCGTATCCCCTGAATATTAATTCATCTGCGATAACTCCGCTGTACTGCAGACAGACAGATAGTGAACTACTTTTGTTATGAAAGAACCAAGTAATTTCCGGTACTGAATGCGGTTATTTTTCTTCACGGAACAAATTCTATTTTCATGCTTTATAGTACGGGTCCTTGTGTATAACACATAGTTTGTTGAACTGATATGTTTATAACGATAAAATTATACGGTATTATTTTTTATATTAGGGTATTAATATCAACTAGTCAACTTACAAGAAATATAAATATCGATACTCTTAAGCTTGGAGCAGTACCTGGAACTTACTAGCGAAGAGTTGGCTTCGGTGGCCATTTTACAATGCGCTTCTTCGTCTTTCCTACTGGAATTCATTATGGCGAATTAAAATAATATGAATGATATCTATTTTTGATACAAGTTAGTAACAAATTGTGCTGCCAATTTTTTGTTTTTGCAATTGACAAAAAAAACATGTTAGCGATATTTTATTATTGTATTGGAGATGCCATTCTGGTGCAATTGGGAACATTGATTGTGAATTCGAGACCTACTCTTTTCCATGTTCTGTTCCCCACTGTGGTAATACAATGTGTTCCGTTAAGACTCGCTACTTACATTCAATGATTTGAGTTAAAGCAGTGGAGTGGAAGGCGAGGAGAACAGAGTGTCTTGGCACTAGATTTTCAAAATAAAGCTATCTATACTCGTGTGGTTCTTATTTGACCAAAAAAAATGTTTCAAATTATTCCACGACAGAAATACACAAACAGATAGAATTGTGCAATTATTATAGCATATCAGAGTTTTTCAATACATATTGTATTTTCGCATCAAGTGCGTCATATCGTGATGGATGAAGGAAATGGAAATGTTCTGTCACGAGACGTACCGACCGCGGGAGTATAGAAAACTAATAAAATGTGGATTGTGGGCGTACTTGCAAAAACACCCTCTATATTCATAGTTTCATCACATGTTTATCCCAAATTTCGCTTATTTACCGAAAATTCTTCGGAAAAACGAGCCTTTTGTAGTTGCCAGTATAATTTTATGTATAGATTGTGATGATGATGTTAGAGTCAAGAGCGTGTTTGGTCT
Source organism: Heliconius clysonymus (assembly GCA_018231685.1). NCBI lineage: Eukaryota > Metazoa > Arthropoda > Insecta > Lepidoptera > Nymphalidae > Heliconius > Heliconius clysonymus. The sequence continues at coordinate 8,003 of DVQK01000461.1, forward strand.
AGACCTTTGAACCAGACTAAATAAAGTATAATATAGTTGTATTAAATAATTAAAAATGATGCAATCATGACTCAGTTAAATTGTGGAACAGTACTAGGTTCAATCTTCTAAATAATGGTCTGGCCATTACAAGGAATACCAGCTTTCAAAGTATCTTTGTTTTCCTGGCAATTGTTACACAAATGTACCGTGGATATCTTTAATTTTTTTTACAGCAAGGTAGGCAGAGGAGACCTACTTCCGAATGGGAATCGAACCCACCTCTCGTTTACTACACGACGGCAAATTTCATTTATCACATATTTACAGTATATGGCTATAGATATATTTTACCTAGTTTAATAGAAAAGAATAAGTTTTTATGGGATTTGCTTTGCCAATCTTATCGCAAGTGAAGATTAGCAAGAAAAAAAAAGATTTAGAATTTCATTATACCAATTTGTCCATAACAAGGTCCTCCAAGGGAAAGATAACAGAAAAAAATCTATCGAATTAGTATTGATTAGCTGAATCCACTTTCGTAACAGATATCGAGTTAAAAAGTTAGAAAGTCTCCTGATAACATCTCGTGTCGTAGTTTTTTCTTCGCCAAAATTTTTATAAAGGTTATTTTGTAACAAGCGTAAAATTTTAGTTTTAAATGTTTTATTGGTACCATTTATTTTATCCTGTTACAGAGTGACTAACAGATAACGTATGTACGTACGAAATTGGTGAACTTTTTATTAGCTTCACGCTGTATCTTGCATGTAGCAGGGAAGACAGAGAATAGGGTTAAGACACTCCGCTCACCACCTTCCGCTGAATTTTGGTGGTGTATCGTCTTGAGTGGATTGAGTGGATGCTAACAACATAAATAAGTTGTAATAAGTGTCTAAGAATTTCGATGTAGCTCGATGAGAACGTATGGCTTAGTTGGTCAAAACGTTTGGACGGTTACCAAAGAAAATCGGGTTCGAATCCCGCTACGTTCAAATTTTTGTACGCTTACGTTCTTAATAAATATTTTAAAATAATATTTGTTATTAAATTAAATATTTAAAAAAATATTTTGTCACTATAATATGTAATATCTATATTATACATACAAATAGCATATGAGAACTTCTTAGTCCTCCGTAATATCCTATAGGCGATCACTAAGACTATAAACTAAGCCAAACTACATAAAATATACAACCTGCAGACAACAGGTATCGATTAGGTGAAAATGTACCTGTTTAAGACGTAACCACCTGGACGGCCAAGATATATTGCCTCAATACGGTCGTAGTCTCGGCTGGAACTATGAAATTTGCATACCCCGACGCACCTGGCCAGCCTTCATTAATTATTGAAGTAAACTCGATGCGATCTCGAACAGTACAGGCCTTCGGTAATGGCGGATCGGTTTCGTTAGCAGCGTGCTAGATTCACGCATTTCTGTTAGACTATTTCCTGCTATATACGTTTTTGATTGTGTATGTCTGTCTGTAACAACTTACAAAAGCGAAAACAGCAATATAAGTGTGTTGCTTTAGGGAACGTGTGAGTGAGAACTTAAATTTAATTATTAATATTATGATATTGGTTTACTGTTTACTAATAAATATATTTAAAAAAAACAACTTTGAAATTTTCAGTGTATGTTCATAGTTTCTAAAAAATATTCAATAATAATATTGTTAATACAAATTAATATTACTATGAAACAACTTAACTTAATTATTTTACGAATTAAAGTAACATTTTTTACATTTTTACACAACATTTTTTGTTTAATAAAAAAGGGGACAATAAAGTGTCTTAACATTGCCTTATCTCTCAATTCTGCTGTATCCAGCATAAAAAAATAAACAATATATATAAAACGAAAAAATTTAATTAAAGACGATAATATCCAACACAATCAAATATACACGACGAAAGCATCCACATTATATACCATAATATATCAAAAATACTTACTTTAGCATTGAGAGACACCTTTTATCAGACAGAAGTTTAATTTTCACACGGTGTCAGATTGACCGCGTATGGCCGACCGCGACGGGGGGTGGGGATTCGAGTCCGGCTGCATCGTCAATGCAATTCCTTTAATCCTGAACGAATCGATTGCGGTTGTAATGTGGTCACTTGAACTTTACTATATTATGTTTTTAAACATTTTTAAAGTGTTATTCTACATTTAGATGATAAAATTTTGACAAGTTTTCTTAATAAGTATAATACTATATTATGCTTTGTGTTATTAAATAATTATATATTTGCCATTTAGAAAGTAATAAAATTTTACGATATAATATAGATTTTTTTATAATTATTAAAGGGATACGCTTACCTGCTCCGTTTGTTTGCCAACCCTGGCTCGTTGTTTGAAGTCAAATGGTTCTTCACACAAAGAGCCAGGTTGTATTTTTTTTTAAATACTAAACACGATATATTTTGAAAATTCGTATAGTATCACTTTCAATAAATACTTTTCGTCCCATGTAAAGTGTACAAGAATATAGAAGAAGTATATATAAAGAATAAAAGAACATTTCATTCCAGATGTAAGTTTCACTTGAAAGCTGTAAAAACTATATTTGTATAAAAGATAATTCAGTTAACAGCCGCGGTTTAATATTCATGCAGCGCGGACACGCCAAGCCGCGCCGCAGAGAACGTAATGGGCTATCGTGTAGAAGTGGAAATCCTTTCATACATACCCTCTTTATGCATTTTTGTTAGCAAATAATAATTAATAATAAGTACCGCAGTGGCTGCAATGGCGCAGTGGGTAACGACGGTTATGAGTTCAATTCTCAATCGGGATAATTGATGGTAAGACAAAGCGTTACGTTGACTACCGCCACTCTACACGCCATGTCGGATTTTCTTTGCACGGAGAATGGAGTGTTTTAACACTAATAAAATAAAATCGTATCCTAAAGTAGAATGAAAATAGTAATAGTGAAGCTTATAAATTATTTAATTGTGAATGTACAACGCTGGTCTTCAGTTGTTATATTTAAACAAAATATAAAAAAATAACTATTCCTTTGTCATTTTATATGTGACGTGACAACATTCACGTGACATTTCAGAACGAGTCAAGCAGAATTTTTAATACATCATTACTAATGGCTCAAGAGCCATACCAAGTCAGAGCTTTGTTATGTTATAAAACCAGAAAGTTTCTGCCCGCATACACCCAACATCGGTGAGTACTATCAGAATATGAAATTGGAATTTTGGTTAATTTGGCAATTTATT
>DVQK01000462.1:0-11237 GCA_018231685.1 Heliconius clysonymus
TATATATTTAACGATCATCTTGTTAAACCACTTAATTTCACAAAAGTTAAAAGTATGTTTCTCGTAAAACAAATAATAGTATAAAATTACTATGGCAATACTACCATATTTGGTACTACAACTCTGTCATATATGCTTATTTTACCAAAATTTATATAAGAATTTTACAAATCAATATAATTAAAATCAATCTTCTTGTATAACTGAGTTTAATTCATATTCATATAAACATTGCTTTTTTAAGCTATCTAAGAATTCATATGCAATATATTAAAATACATATATTTAAATTGAAAATGCCAAAAAAGTGATATTAATATAATAATAGTAAGTTTCGGGATATATGAATAATAATTTGCGGAATATAAAAATGAACTATTTACTTAAAATAAATCCCTTCCAGACCGTCCTATACTGACTCGATATAATGACTGGCCTCTGAATAATAAGTGAACAACATTATATAATTATATATAACATTTTATGTAATAATGATTGAGAAAATTTTGAATAAGAATAAATGTTTAAAGGCACATTTTTTTTTTTTGCGGGAAGACTAATTAATGAATACCCACTGAAAACAGTCTAAATTGATTTTCACACACTATATATAGTAAAATTGTAAGCATTTACAATTTAATAACATTATTTTTTAACAAATATCATAAATATTCGCAAATATTTCTGTAATAGTAATAAATTTTATATAACTTGTATTTTGATATTTTACTCTAAATACGATTTTTTCGTAGCTAACTTCACTTCGATATGTGTTTTAATATAATTGAATTAATTTAACACAACTAGTCAGTATTAAATATAATAGAGAAAATATCTAACACAAAAAGTTTTTTAATGCTGTATATTTCAATCTATTCTCTAAAAACTATACTATAGATAAATACAACAGATAATATATGAAATTACACTTATTTGGCATCCATCGTAACTTCAAAGTAACATGGCAACTTCAAGATCACAAGACATAAACAACTTTATTTTTTTTACTTGTAAAGTAAAAAAAATTGATTTCCGAATTTTATATAAAAAAAATAACATTATTAAATAATGTTTATCTATCTTTAGACACAGTTGTCATTTTCATTGTCACTTCTCTACAATACTTTGTTGTATTCAATTAAAGAATTTACTATTCAATAAATGTTTTTGAATATAATAAAACATAATAACTATCTCACACTTGTATGTATAATAACAATTAATCTAACTATATAATATATATTAATAATTATATTTATTGAACCTATTCAGAAAGAATAAGTTTAAAAATCTGACATGAAATACATAAAAATCTATATATTTTCCTATAATGATTTGGAATGTACTCAATAAATCTAAAATAAGCGAACCTCTTTGGTAAGAAGCCAAGTTTGTGATGCAACACACTTTGTGACAACACAAAAAGCGAATGCTTAGACAAATAAAAAAAATCAACTAAACAATAAAAAAAAATTAAATATAGCATTTATATTCGATTTGGAGCTTATAGTCTAAGACGAAACATAAAATTCCGACATAACGATCTACATCTAACTCATAGCCATATAAGAGAGATATGAAAAAAAAAACTTAAAAAAAAAAAGAACCTATATTTTACTGCCATTAACGACTACTTCTATATCATGAGAGGGACTTTGGCGCGATGGTGGAGACATTGCATATTCGCAATTCTCGAGCAACTTAGTCTGAGAGGCGAACGTGTCGAACGCGTCCGCCGAATACGACATGGACGACAGTATCTCTACGACACCGTTTAATTTAATATCGCGCAAGTGCCGGTGGTGTTCGCACACTCTGTTCTGTAGATGGAAGCATTTTTTGACGCCGTTGCGTGGCGGCCTACCCCGTCGCTTACCTGATCTGCCGCAGTCGGAACAGCTGACCAGCTCCTCGGGTGTGCCGGTCTTTTTGTTCTCTCTGTCGTCGCCGAGACAGAAGTCGCAGTATGGTGATGGTGATGCCTGTAGGTGTGAAAGTATTATATTTAGACAATGTTTCGTCAATCGTATAAGAAAACATGTGATTTTTTATTAAATTTTGCAAATTAGGTATTGTTTTTATTTCCACTCATCGTCAAGTACAAAATAGTAGTGACATATATCACACTGCCAATAAAAGATTGCGAGAGATTTAACGATTGCGTCGGCCCGTTCGGGCGGAGGGCCTGCTGCCTGTTCTAAATAGATTCGTATTCGAACTCCCTTCCTTACTGTCAAGCTCTTTAATTTTAATATTAGTAATAGTGAGATCTGTAGTTGCTGCTTTTCCGGTGTAAAGAATCCAACGACGACGATGTTTGTCAGCGCGGGCAGGTGGCGAGGCGAGTGGCGAGGACCTAAGGTGGTACTTGTTCTAAACAGAATAATATATGAACTTCTTACCTTAGTGTCAGGCTCCTTTAGTTCACTACTGCTAGTAGCTGGTGCAGTTGCTGCAGCTGTGCCGGGGGGTACAAGTGGGGCGTGTGCTGAATCCGAGGAGGATGTATCAGCTGACGCTGGTCGGGGGGGCGGGGACGGCCGACGAGGGGGTTGAGGGGTACCTATAGAGATACATTTATGTTTGAATAGAAATTATAGGTATTTTGACAATTGAAGATATGAATGGAGGTCACATTTAATAAAAAAATGTTTCGCATTAAAATTACAAAAAGGATAATGGTAAACAAAACGTAAATGAGTACTCTAAGTATCTTTTTTATGGGAGAATGTTAATAAAATAATGTATATTGCTACAATTAACAGAATATTATTTCTCCTCGACTATTATTTCTTTTTTTCGCAAAGAAAATGTTAAGCTATTTCGCTTTTATTTAAATCTTAACAAACATTTAAATACTTATTTTTTAAATATACACAAAAAAATACAAAGGCTAAAAATCCGAAAATTCCACCTATAACCTTCATCCATTAAAATCTTCAAATGTTACTTTTTTTTCACATAACAGTTAATTTTGACTGCTAATATATTTTAAAATATACAATGCAGAAATTTGTTAGTATAAATAAAAATTGTAACATACAATAATACCAGAATAAAATCATTTAAATAATTTTATTTGAAAATCAATAAATAAAAACTTCTACATTGCTAAATTTATAATACATATAAAATATTGTATTGATTGGGGAAAAGCTTTGAGATAAAATAAGTTGCCAGTGCAAAATGGTATTTTACCATTATTTATCCCTAAAAGTCGGGAAAATTATAAGAAAATTGTAAGTAAATTCAACTTAATTCCAAGGCATGATTTTTAAACGAAGTTCTTGCTCTGACAACTTTCGTATGAATTATATTAATAATAGAACGAAATACTAGTGTATTATTTGTCAAGTATTCAATTTGTATAGTGTTTAGTGTATATTTTTCATATGTTTTCTTTATTTTTTGGTGTTTACTTCTATGGTGTAAAATAACACCTTTAAAAGTTAAAATATATAACGTGATTTGTATTTCACCTGACGTTGTCATAGTGTCTCTGCAATATGAAGAGTAATAGAAGTTCACTGCCTATACTATTGAAAGTGATTGAAATATTATGCTGCCATATTTTATTTAACATTAAATACGGTTTTTTTTACTTAAGTTATTATAAAATAGTAAAGTTGTAACCGAAATGGCGGGCTTTAATGTATATGTTTTATGTTTAAAAAAGTTGTACAAGATATACATATTTAAATTTTATGAATTTCAATAACACGTTTTTTTCAGAAAGTTCAAAACCCACATTTTTAATTGCATTACTCTTTGATTTTTTGGAAAAATACTCCAATAATAGAAATAGGACGAAAGAAAGTTCTAATACCACAATAGAGTAAGATATTTTTTTTTTCTTGTACTTTCACATAAGTACATATACTTATTTGATTATCCATCACCAAATGAAATAAAACCTACTTACGTATTTTTTTTTAACTATTTAACTATCGAATAAAAAGGTTTTTTTTTAAAACTGCCGGCTACTACTTAATATTTCTCAGTTATATTTTCACTCATTAACGGCATTTTTATTATTATAAATTTTGAATTCCGTTTCAATTTTTTTTTTAATAGGCTGAATGCGTCGTAATCCTTGCCTCAACCGAAAAACCGTCACTTCCAACAGCATAGGTAGCGTGTGTGTACCTACGTGTAGTCTCACCTGCGGCGGGATTACTAAGAAACGTCACGTAACTGTCTTGATACTCTGTGGCGGTGGCGGAGGCGGACGCGGAACTCGCGACGGCGGTTGCGGAACTCGCGACGGCGGATGCGGAACTCGCGATGGCGGAGACGGAAGTTGTCGTGGCCGTGGCGGAAGTAGTCATGGCGGTGGCGGGCGGAGACTGGGCGGCCCGACTGTCGCGCGAGTCGTTGTCGCTGCCGGCCGCCTCTTTGTGGGTGTGCGTGAAGTGGTACGTGAGCCCCGGCCGCGTTTTGTACTTTGCACCGCACACTATAAATATTATATATATATATGTCTATATATTTGATTTATGTAGACGATATATTATTTTATAGTTGAAGTTCTTTGTTTTCTATTAAATTTTTTTTAAGCAGTATATATATAAATTAAGACTACTTTATAACAAAATAAATTTATTCACTTTCATTTCTAAAAAAAAAATTTGCATGAAATAAAGCAAATCTCTCTTAAAACTTATAAAAAACATACAACATTGAACTTCCACTAAACAAGAAACAACAAAACGTCGTCACTTACCGACATAGTGCCTCCATCTCGCTAGCTCACTCAAAAAGCTGTTTGGTAAACCAATTTCGGAATAGAAAAAAAAAGGGAAAAAGGAGGGGATAACCGGAGGCCTACGTCATCAGAACAGAGCATAGAGGAGGCACCACGACGGCAATCGGTGTGACGTCACGCAGTTCCATAATTATCCGTCATCAATCAAATACGTTTTGTCTATACACTCAATTTATATAGGAACGCCATTGAAAATCAAGATTACGTTCGTATATAATTGAGCAAATTGACGGCCCGTCGTGATAGTTCTATGTTCAGTTCTAGAGGACGCAGGCTCCGAGGGTCGTATGATTGATGACTTCAAATCAATGGATCTGCCCTCTACCACATATGGAAACATACTGACAGTGTTATAACACAATTACGTATATATATTCAAACAAAATATCATATATTTAAACAAAACAACCTTACGCTAGACGACGATCCAAACAATTCAAAGTCAAAAATCTTAAAGCAAAATAACAGAATTTTGAATTGAATAATTTTATTTCTTATTTAACATAAATATTCTTGTATAAATTCATAACAATCTTTGGGTGCTAATAATAGTTTGGATCTAAGAATAACATCGAATCCTAATACTTCACTGATTCCAAATACAATAAATATGTTAGCCGAACAAATGTGGCAATGACTAAAGTTTTATTATGCCTTGTCTTTGACAGCTGTCATTCAGGAAGAGAATTTTAAAAAAGTTAACTAAAGTTGAATTGGAAAAAATAAATATAATCTCAAAAATCACACATCACTCATAAATATATTTAAGAAACATGTAAAAAATATTAATATTATTAAATAAATGTCAACAAAACAATTTAAGTATTTATATAAGCAACTGTCAAAGACGACCAAATACTGTTTTTTTTTTCACACAACCATTTACCGTCATCATGGCGCCTGTGCTTAGTGCACATTTCGCAAATACTTTAGATATATACACACATCGTCCTACTGTTTACATTCAAAATGGAAGACTAAACAATTTCAATAACCAGACAATAATTTCAATATTCCTATCACTTTTTGTCCAACGCTTCAAAGAATCCCCAATTCGTGTAAAAACACTTCAAATTTCAATTTTTCATCAAAAGCTTTTCGAGTCCATAATAAAAGAATGAAATCGAAAGTGACGTTTGGTGGATAATAGCGAGTGCCAATACGTAAAACACGTTATTATTTCGATATTAATATCGATATTTCAACAATCAAAATCGGAATTCGAAATATCTTTACACTCAATTTTTAAAAGCACCAGGCCCAACACTTCGTAAAAATTTAGTCATTGCTGAGAATTAATCAATTCCTAGATCTTAACACGAAAAAATGAAATAAATAGAACTATCACAGACACATGAGTCATACACATACGAAACCGATCAGTGCTAAAAGATGAATTACGTGATTAAAATTGTGATTAATTCATAAGACGTTTTAGGATAAGAATGTTTATGTGATCGAGCTACGAACAACATAAGTAACACAACTTTTCTCACATACCTATTGCAGACTCAAATAACGCTAATGCCCAAATGCTTAACAGAATCGGTTTTCTATTAGATAATTCGTAGCTCAAATCGTGACTAAATTTAAAAATAATCAGCATTAACAATCGCAACAGGACAATATGACTTAATAATCGATTAAAAACGTTGATCAGCCCATCTTTCAGCACAATTTACATAAAACACAAAAAAAATCGACTTTCGTTGTTTTTTTTTTTTTCAATAAATGTGACATTGTCCCATTGCAATAGAATCGCCGAATAAAAAACAATAAGGCGTAGCTATCCTAGAAAATTATACATAACAAATATTATATATATATATATATACCCTACATTATTATACCAGCGGTAAATTGTGGCAGTGTGTATATAACTTTATAATATGTATTTGGTGTTATGATTTCATTTCGTCCCTTATCTTACTCTATAGTGGCTATAGATAATTTTGAACTTTCGTAATTGACAATCGCCGTTGCCAAGTATCACTTTGGAAGAGAAGGTCTTAAAACGGGTACGAAAATGTAAACAGTAAAAATTATAAAGACGAGGGAGCTGAAGTCGGGTCAAAATATATTAAATGTAGGAAAAAAAATAATGATATAATTAATTAAACTAAATCGAGACCTCTTAAACACATCGTTAAATTGACAACTTATCTACGATAAAACGTGACGCCTATAACTATACTAAAACATTGCCCTAAAAGTCTACTTAAATGCAAAAAAATTGCCATTTCAATCATTCCTTTTATATTTAAAAATCCTCACGTGAACTCATTCAAAAGAAGTTACAAAACTACTTTGGGAGTATAGAATTACAGGTATAAAGATCAAATTACCTAATTAATTATCTAAAAAGTTACGATCTTAAAGGCTTTGCTGAATACGAAGGCTAGTTATATTCGCTTACAAGATGGCGTTGAGAATGCATAACTTATTTCTAATTTCTCTACATTTAGAAATATTGCAGTATAGATTACAGAGTTTAACGCCGCAATTTTTTCCAACAAAGAAACATTTAATTTGAACATAATTATATCATTGAATATTCAATAACGCCATCTAGTAAAACGGTTTACTACTATGCCTAATTCTTGAGATTCACTTATTCACTAATAATTCACATACAGACATACATAACGATAAAAGGCATATTACTTTTCTTGTTTATAGAATGCATAAATACTATTTGTTTACGAACTCTTGAATTAATCTTCAATTTATAAATTTTAGCACATTGAGAATAGATAATTGAAAAAGTTGTTTTTCATTTTTAAACACCGTAAATAAGTTATCTAAAATTATGTAAAAAAGACTTGAATATGAACAGTATTTGGGCATTCTTTAAAAACATTCAATTACAAATATTCCTATAATATACCGACCAAACTTAATAACCTAAAAGGTCTATAAAAAGATGAAATTGGTCCTATACAGCTTTTATTTTAACTATGAAGATGGATAAAAAGTTATATAAATGGCGAAAAGCATAGTGAAAGAATATCTTGCCAGAATTAAAAAATAATTTGTTAAGATTCATATATCAACAATCTGTTTAAACAATTAATTAATGTGGGAATTTGTATTTTTACCCCTTGAATATTAATCAGCTACGTACTTAATATATTTATATTTCTGTTTTCAACTAACACTTAAAAAATATATAAACTAAAATTTATATCAACATTACTATTGAGCCTAATGTAAAAGTAATCTAACTCATTTCAGCAAGATATTCGAGAAAACGCATAAAAAAAATTGCACTAAAATTATATTTACTTATTTTGAATACACATCAAAATGTTTTTTTTTCTTCTTCATTAATATTTCTGAAAATATCAGGAAATTTAATTAAGGAAATAAAATTGAAAAAATATATTTATTTATTTATTTTTTCACTGGCAACTCTATTTTAGTTTTATGATTAAAAACGCATCTTTAAAGAAATATGTAAGCATACTAAAAGATTTACATAAAACAACATAAAATGATAATATAAGTCGATTGAATCCACAATTATTAAATTTGCGAAAATTACTGGCAATAACTATTTAATTAGGTAAAATGCTGTTTAAGCATATTTGACAATATTCCTAATTAAAAACAGAAAAAAAAAGGATTTTTAATGTATCCTTAGGAAAGTAAATAATCTAAACAAAAATGTAAAAGAATTTAAAAAAAGTATTCAGCATTTTTTTTAAAAGATCATAAAATATTTACCGAGTGAATGAACCAAGAAACAACAAACAAACAAACAAACAAACAAGAGCTTGAATCCTGTAACTATAATAATTTATTTCGCAGTTTCTACTCTAATCTGATTTATCCAAACTAATGTATATTTGTTCTAAGAATTAGTAAACAATCACTTTAAAGTGTATATAATATAATAGTAGACATTTTTTTATAAAAAAAATAGAGCAAATCAAAAAATTTAAATGGTTAGTCTTTTAAAATTCGAAATAATATTAATTGACTATAAAGAAATAAAATTAAAAATATATTTTATTTATGAACTGATATTTTTTTTATCAGCTTCACGTTTCACTAGTTAATAAATAAAATAATCATTTTAATTAAGGCCAGTTGTTGCACAGGGCCACGAACGTGTGATTGTATAAAGTGCGACAGATTATGGGTTCAATTCCCACTCGAGGAAATAAAATATATATTTTTTTCATTTTCCTCGCTCTGGTAACGAAAAAAATAATACTGGTAATAAACCTATACCAGGCGTGAATAATTTGATAAGTCAATTTGCATACATTAATGTTTTTAAAGAATAATGAACATTAAGTGTATAGGATAGCTTTATTTACAGATTTTAAATATGAGATTTTATTTATGAACATGTAATTTTTTAAAATAAAGGAAATTTGCGATAAAAAAAAATAAGTCTACCAACCTCATCACACTCGCTGCAGAAACTGTGTAATTAAAACAAAAAACTGAGTGGTTTACTAATTCTAAAAACATTATTTTTGCTTTTTTCAATACTATATACTAAGGCATTTTTACAAGTACGTGAATATCTAAGGCCCTGTTACACTGCACATGCATTATATTTTGTTAAATACAAAGTATTTTCATTTATGATTTATAAAAAACTTAATTAATTATGTGTTTACCATTCACTATAATGTAAAATTGAGCAATATTTCTATTTAAATGTATGTCTAGAACTTTCTGTGTGACTGCACTAAATATAGACTATAAATTTATATTGTTGTAGTGTTGCCATATCTATATATATATATGTGTATATGTATATAATGATCATAAGTTAGGTATTTAAATAAATACCTGACTTATGATCATGTCAAATGGCAATACTAATATTAAGTATGATGAAATAAAATATGGAAGATTCTGCACTGGTAGATAATATACATATAATATATTTAAGAACATTGGTGTATTATAACACCAGTCATGTATCTTGTGATGATAGACATATAAGTTTTTTTTTATTATTAAAATATAATATATGTTGATATACTTTTAAATAAAATGGATTCTGTATTATTATGTTATGTTATTAGGTGATAATGTTTATGGGGAACTTATATCATATCTACTTATTTGGTGAACTTCAGCTTTGGCTGTATATGTAAAATCTATTTCAAAATACAGTATAACCTTAATGTAACGATCTTCAATATAATGATTTTATCGATTTAATGAATTTTTCGAAATCTCCTAAAAGTGCCCGTAAGAATTAATACAAAACATACCTTTACATTACAAATATATTTGTTCATGTTCAAAACTTTTTTATAAGGAATTTTCAATCTTGCAAAAAATAAAAAAATATATATTTACCTCTATATAACAATTTTCATTAACTTATAACCTTTACATAATGAAAAATCAAAAATCCTATGAGTTCACTACATTCAATTTTATATTAAATTGGTACATTTAATATCATATTAGTTGTTTTAAAGTTTGCAATGGCTGATAAACGAAAAACCTGAGATCAATAATTTTTTAAGCTTGTTAAAACGAATCGTAGACCATCCTAACCTCTGTAAAACAAACCATATTGTAACAAATTACTTGACATAACGAATATTTTATGATTTCCTTCAATATCGTTACATCGAGGTTGCACCGTATACTATATTAAAAAAAAGTTTTAGCTCAATTTTAACTATTTAAATTAAACTGATTTAGAATGCATATTATATATGAGATTATCATATCAAATAATGAAGAATAATTTTTATATAATATGTTATTTATACTTCACATTCTGATAATTTTTACTATGTTTATATTTCATTTTTTATGCATTTCAAGGCAATTCCCCTTACAAATGAACAAAGCGTTTAGTGGAGTTCGTTAATAATCACGGCGAAATTGAACTTGTGACCTTTATAGTCATTTATTGGCTACAAATTTGCTTATTTTATTCAGTTTAATCCTTCTCTTTTACTTTTTAAAGCGTTAAGCAGAGACAGCTGGCCTTTGATCAAAGGTATATTTTTTATAATTAATTTTCGTATTACGAGATTAAAGAAATTTTATGGTTTGCCATCTCTGTCACAATATACTTTATAGATACACAGACATGCTATTAAACAGTTTAATCTTTTTCATTTAAATACCTTTTTTAACAATCTCTCAATCAATTTTTTTAAAATATAATTGTTTATTCACTCCAAACTAAAAACAATTATAAAAAAACATGATTAAATTTAAACCAAAAATGCAGCATTTCATTTAATATTTATATATGTACATATAAAAAAACTGTAAAAGCATGTCCGTATACGTATATAATAAAAATTGATATTACAATACATAATAATATATATATATATAGAGCGATTGTTTTATTAGTGTCGTCTTCTGGACTTACGTTCACATCCAAATGGTTTTTCACTATCACCAGGTACTTCATAGGGAAGGAGAGTGCCTTGACCAGCTCGTTTACGTCCCCGACCCTATAAAGAATTTAATT
>DVQK01000463.1:0-11233 GCA_018231685.1 Heliconius clysonymus
TATGCCTGAACAATTCGGTGGAAAGTGGGAAATGAAAATGTCTTAATGGGAATGGTATAATGATGTGGTGATGAAATGAGATCCTATTTATTTGTTTATCTTTATACTATTTAATGTATGTATGAGTGAAAGAAAAAAACACTAGGTTCTGTCTGCCTAGCCAGCTATATGAAGAATACAGCTTGAATCTAAAAAAACATTAAATCTGCTATGAAATGAAAAAAACGTACTCTAACAGCTCTTCTGTAATCATCAATGTGTGGGTATTTCGCCACTTTGGACACAATTTTTGCTCGAGAAATAAAATATCGTGAAATTTGATCAAAGAAAGCAGCAGCCTCTGACTCCACAGATTGTATCTCAGCTAAAGTATCCTCTTGTATTGACACTCCAAAGTTGTTGCCATCCTCTATCTTTGGAATCATGAACGAAATCCACATTTTAAGCTGAAAATTATAACAAATCACTATTACAGTAAATTTTCGATATTTAAAAACCTTGTTAAATCATAATCTTTAATAATCTAAAAATGTGATAACTCAAAATATTTTGATTCTATACTCAAACAAAATTTTATTTCCCTACACTATTATACTGACATATTAGTATTACATTTTAATACTATATAGATCCAGTATCAAATTACAGTCATTGTAAATCAAATTTACTAAAGTATTAAAGTATTTATTTGGGATTTCCAAACTCATAGTGGTTTCCTGTAGGACTGACACTATTTGAACTACACTACTAACTAATTATTTTTTTATTTAAGTTTTTATTTTTTTGTTTGTGTGTTTAGTCGTTTGTTTTGTATATGTTATGTATATATTTTGAATTTCAGTAGTGGTAAACAATAAACAAGAACTGATATATGGTTCATTATATTTGGTCAATGTTTGAGCTTTAAAAAAAATTTATAAAAGAAAAAAAAAAGTTTAGTAAATGAATTATTTGTAGATATAATGTAGTTTATTCTATTAGCTAATATGTGCCACAAAGTATTTTATAACTTACTTAAGCCAAATACTTTAACTCTACAAATAAAAAAATTACAACTTGCATTGTTAACATCTAAGTTGACAATTTAGCAACTAAATCTTTTATATCCTATTCAAAGACTATTAAGTTCTTTACTCTGGTGTTCAGGCAAAATGTGGTGTTGAGTTCTGCCACTTAACACACAATATATCCACAAGTGTCTTAACAGTAGCAGTTCCTACTGCCTACCCTTCAGTGTGCGAGATAGTGTGAAGCTGATTTATTTAATTATTTAACTATTGAATCATAATTATTTAAATTTATAGACATTCATATTTTCAAGATTCCACTGTATTTTCAGACTTTTGCTTTATGCCATTATTGTTATATAGAAAAATTTTAAACACTAAATACAGTTATATTAAATTTATTGTTATTTATTAATAGCAAGATGTGTTTATTGTATTTTATATACAACTAGTTTCACTTGGTCAAATGGCACTAAGAGTTATGTATTACATATTCTTACTGTATAACTACCTGCAAATACAGTAGTATGTACAATGTAAACATGTAACAGTATTACATCTAAACAATTAATTTGATATAATAAGCATAACCTTATTCAATAAATGGACTATGGAACACAATAAGTGTTTTTCAATTCAAACCAATAGTTTATGAGATTAGCATGTATAACTAATGAACCATTTTATACTAGCATAGTTATGATTGTTTTTAATTATAGTAATAATTCCTATATTTATATTTCCATCTACAGCAATACTCACCAAATTAGAATCCTCAACAAGTTCTCTGATGTGTGGTTTGACAAGGTGTATAAGATCACTCAATGGTTGATTACAAGGTACAGACCCATTAGGTAATGCATATACTCTAGTACCCTCAATAGTTGTGTTACTAGACATCTCAGTTACATCTACACGCTGCCTTTTAGCATTGGGTTCAATACTGGACTGAGCTGGAGGCGGCACTGGAATGTTTAAGTCCTGAAAACAAATAAAACTGAATTATTACAGACTCAAATAATTGGCACATGTTATTTTTTATATAAATTAGACTAGACAATATTACCTGGTGGACATCGGAAAGATCCCGATTTTGGAAATTTGACGTTTCTAGAAGTTCGTTCAACTTAACTATTTTTTCTGGGAATCCTTTAATTATTAAATGTTCTGCCTTCTGTTTGAGGGAATCTTTGTATTCCTGAACCTGAAAAAGCTATAGTTAACTTAATATGAACATGTAAAATAAGCATTAAATAAAAACTACGAAAATGTTATTAACAAAATTAAGCCATCGACACCCCATGACCGCACTTAAAGTTAGTGAGGTTATGTTGATCTTCCGTAGTCCGTAGGAGATAAAATCAAGACATTATTTCGCTCTGTATAATAAAATAAATATGAGACCTTTTGATTGTAAAAGATTAAAAACGTTTAGGGATTTTTTATCGGATAGCACTGTAGACTAAACATATATATATTAATTTTAAGGATCAAGCAATCAGTATCTGGAATATACTTTATTAGTTTTACCTTCTTTGCAACGTCTGTCATGGTTTATCAAATGAAATATGGATTCTAGAGGTATAAATATTCTGTAAATACAATAATACAACGGAAACCGCACAACTTTTGACTCTTAGTTTGACTCGTGTGCTTGAATCATTGAATGAATGAGGAGCTAGAATAAAATGATGCGTTCACGGTTTTGGTGTAAATTTTTGGCCTAAAGAAATATTGACAAAACACAAGAATAATTATTCATACCACGTTTACAGGTTTAGTATTCATGTCCATTATTTTATAGCTTAATAATTTTATGTATAACAGATACCAATTACATTATATACTTTTCAATTTTTTTACTAAAATAATGGCATTACGTTTTTTCATAGAGGTAGGTTTAGCTTCTGCTAAAATTTAATACCTTATATTTCTATATTTTCATTAATAACTTATTATTTCCCGTAAATATATTTATTATGCAAATATAGCCAATATGTTATAGAAATATATATTATAAAATCAATTGTTTTACTTATTTATTTTCGACTTATATTAATTATAGTTTGTAAACCTGATATGTAAAATTTATCATTATTTTAAATAATTATTATAATGAATAAATTATTATTTTAACATATAAAAAATAAAAATAATAAGCTTTTAAATTAACGTAAGCTTCCTTTTTTTTATCATACGTTACGTTATTCATAAAAATAAAGTCGTGGTGCAGACGCACAAAGTGACTGCAAGATCGGCTAGTTGTGGGTTTGATCCCCAATCGAGGACATAAAATATTTATTTAAATTTATATTTTCATTTCTTCGCTCTGGTGTCGAGGCAAAGCACGGCTTTGAGTTCCGCCACTCAACACGCAATGCCTTTCGGTAGAAAGTGGGGAATAGAATGTCTTAACTCTAGATTCCCTCTGCCTACCCTGCTGTGAAGCTGATTTATTTATTTTATAATCTTATTGATTTTCTAAAATGTTAAAGAAATTAAATCCGCAAAATGATTTCATAAATTATCTTGGAAAAAAGACTACACGGCAATAAATCAAGGTAAAAGAATCAAAGCTTACTGAGCTCACTTTGATTTTTACAACTTATATACAGTACGGTTAAACCTAAGTTGCTATTGTCACATATAATATATACTATAATATTTTTATATAGACATTGAATTCTTGATGTACAATCTGTCATTATCTGTCACTGTCACTAACTTAAGTGATAACTTCGGCTCATATAGTTATATTTTTTATTTTTAAAATAATTAAATAGTTATGCACACTATACATATTATTCAAAAATATCATATTTTAACCACATTCATATTCAATAGTCAATTACTTAAGGAGTAATACTAACCTCACATTCATTTATTTATTTTTTAATATTGCTAAACAAGTAAACATAAATATGAGCTCATTTAAATTTAGTTTTTCGGGTGATACTGATGAGTCAGTTAACAATGGTATAACAATAATTAATCCTCATAATATTGTTGAATGATTAAATTAGTTCTGAATTTATTACAAATTGTTTTTTTTAATTTTATTTTTCAGACAGCGATAATATCGAATGGCTGAAAAGCGAGGAAATAGTACCGTGTGATCAAATAAAAGATATTGATAATATAGCAGCTCAAGCGAAAATGTTTGCATGTGGAGAAGCAGAAATAGGACATGTGGTAATAAGTAATATGATGACATATATAAAGGAAAGAGGGTTAGACAATGTTGTTGATCTAGCTAACCATAAACATAGTGATCTTGTCACTGGCACATACGAAGGTGATGAATTTGTATTTGTATTTTGTCATCTTTGTGGTGTATTCATAGTAACTTATAGTGCCATATTGAACATATAATTACCATATGTGTAGCAGTGCTTGCACTGTAGCTTTATTTTCTTTATAGTTTCAAGTTGTTTCCTACTAATGTTATAAATATGAAAGTTAATTGAAAAGAGAATAAAACATAGGCTACAATTTAAGTAAAGATTTTGTTTATACTATATTAATAATTTGTTAGTACTATTATTAATATTGTTTTACTAACAGTACTTAGGCTTATTGTTAATATTAACAAGTAAGCCAGTTGTGGCGCAGGGGACAAAGTGTGACTGTAAATCGACTGGTAGTGGGTTCAATCCCCACTTGAGGAGATGAAATATTTACTTAAATTTTTATTTGGTATCAAGACAAAGCGCAGTGTGGAGTTCTGCCACTCAACACACAATGCCTCCAGAATTTGGCAGAAAGTGAGGAACAGAGTGTCTTAACACTATGCTGCGTACCCTGCTGTGTGCGTTATACAGCATGAAGCTGATTTATTTATTTTATTAACAAGTCTCAGCAAGCAAAGTTAAATATTAAGACACTGTTCCCATGCACAGCCAGATTTTTTAGACATTGTATAACATATAGATGTTTGTAACAAGACAAAGTGCATAGACTGATTATTGCTTGACTGCTAAGAAATGAAAGTAATCCATTCCTCCAAGTCCAAATTGAACACTTATGTGTTGCTACAAGTATGTCTTTTAATTATTCATTTTTTCTAAATAAATATTTCTTATTTATATTAGGGGGACTAAAGATCTGGGAATGCACATATGATCTTGTAGAATACTTAGAAAAAAATCCAGAAGTAATAAATTTTCAAGACTTAAAGGTTTTAGATTTGGGGTGTGGGGCTGGTATTCTAGGTATATATTCCTTTTTAAAAGGTGCATTTGTGACATTTCAAGATTATGTAAGTGTGAAAATGTTTTTTTTTTATATATTTCATATTTTGAATTTAAATATGTAATACAATATTTTTTTAGAATAAAGAAATCTTGGAAATTTCTACTATACCAAACATTCTACTTAACATAGAAGAAGATGAAAGAGAAGAACAAATAAAAAAATGCAAATTTTATTCAGGAGATTGGGCTTCCTTTGATACTTTATTAGAAGAGTCTGATAATTTTGATGTTATACTGACTGCTGAAACAATTTACAATCAAAAAAATTATAATAAGCTACTTTCACTTATTAGAAAGAGGTTAAATAAAAATGGTATAGTTTTAGTAGGAGCAAAGACTTATTACTTTGGAGTTGGTGGTGGCACAAGACAATTTGAAAATGTTTTAAAGAATTTTGACCTTAAAAGTGATGTGGTGTGGAAAACAAATATTGGTATACAAAGAGAAATTTTAAAAATAAATAAACTCTAAATATTTTTCTATAACAACTTTATTTTACCATAACCTACCAATAACTCCTATTCTATATTTTTTAAATAAAGATGCATGATATATGACAACATATTTATGGAGAAAGCCTTTCAAAAATCCACCCATCTTCACCTGCATGTATTAGTTTACCATCAGGTACTTCACCTTCTTTAGGTTTTCTGAACTTTATTCTATCATGTAGCCTGTCTCTTTGTCCTTGCCAAAATTCGACAGCTCTTGGTTGTATTACATAACCACCCCTAAAATCAAACATTTTCATGATTTCTGACTTTAATAGCCATAATTTAGTATTGTTGAAAAATTAGTACAGAAGAATATTTAAAAAATGTAGATATTTGAACATAGCAGGATTCTGTTCTGATAAAATTTATTTATGTTGATATTACCAAGACCTCTGTATGCAATTTATTTTACCTTTAGTGTGGAATAACACTTATGTGAGTGAGTACATCTGTCATTAAACTACTTGGATTTAAATTCCTAGAAAAACAAAATACTACTACATAACTTATAGCAAACATGTTATAATATATTTACCAAAACTCTGGCTTCGGAACTTCCTTGCCGGGAATCATATATTTAGCCTCTAAAACTTTTTCCCTTTCACAAAGAACTTCTCTAGATTCTATTGGCGTACTTTGGAAACTTGTGCTCGCAGCAATTTGGCTGGGAACCGGCCGGGAATGGAAATATTTAGTGGATTCCTCCTCAGATAGCTTTTGAACGTGGCCTTCAATCCTAACTGACCTGTTTAATATTTCCCAGTAAAATGTTGCTGCTACATTTGGATTCTCAGCCTGACAAAAATATTTCACACAAGCTTAAATTAAGATTATTAATGTGTCCTCACTCTGGTAGTCAAACAAAGTATGTTGAGGAGTTTGGATATGGCAATGTAACATAAAATGTGTTAAAAAATAGACAGAAAATTAAATTAAAATTAAAAAATTAAAAAACTAGTATAATAGTAAAGCATAGAGTAGAGGGAGAGGCCATTAGTAGGACAGCATTAGACTAAGCAATGGTTGTAGGTCCAATCCATATTTGTGGAAATGGATTATTCACATTTCACAATGTTGTATTAAGTTCCATCATTCAAAACACAATGCCTTGAATTCAGACAGAAAGTGGAGAATGGAGTGTTTTGACACTACCTCTTAACACATGCAAGAAAATGCCTGTCTGAGTATGATATACTTACCATTTCTTTAGCTTTTCTGCTTCCATAATTTGTAAAAAATTTGAAACCATCTTTTCCATATCCTTTACATAGAACAAATCTTGCTGAAGGGTAGCAATCCCTTAAAAATAGAAAATACCATAAATTTTAAATTTATATTTTGTCAAAATGGTAGGTAAAAAATGAAAAAAAAAATGAGTTTAAATACTTTGAACATGTTGCTAAGCACATAGCATTAGGTTCTAAAATCTCTTTCCTTGCACACGCATCATCAAACCAAGCTTTAAATTGTCCAAAAGGCTCTTTTGAAACTAAATGTTCTTCTAAAAATGTTTCGTTTCTATCTTTATACTTAATTCGCATACCTAAAACATAAAATCTTTAATTTAATGACCTTATCTTCTATCTAATCTTTTAAATAACATAAAATTTTAGTTTCAGAGTTATTTATTAACTAACTCTAAAACTAAAAATTCAAAACATACCCCCAATGTCAATGCTCATTTTGCGTAATGGTACGGCGCTTTTAATATATCTTAATTTTAACCAGTTTACAGCCATATGACTTTAAAACATTATATTACTGATACTTTGGCTTGTTTCTTAAAAAGTATGAGAATTCTGAAATTAGAAGATAAAAAAAAGTTGATGAATTATAATTTTCTTACAAAAAACAAACATTGCTCTCACTTAAAAACAAACCTTTCAGCAAGTAGTACTACTAGAAAAGAGACTAATCTACTTAAAGTAATATTATCGACGTCAAAAACAAAGTAATAAATGTTATCTTATCAGGAAAAGTTGATTGTTTTAACTTGTGTTATAAGTAAATAGAATCTCACACAAACAATATTATTGTCTATATGTCTATACTATATTGCCAATAATATTGTTTAATATACGGCCCCGCACACTACTCAATATTATTGACAATATTTCATAGTCAAATTTATCGCAGTCGCTCGGTAGCAACTCGGTAGCCGTTGCTTTATTTATTGCATTTAGCTTACTTATAGAAAAAAGGCAATAAAAAAAAGACTAGATGAGAAAAAAATACTGAGTTTACGAATTTCAATATTATTAATGAACTACAACAGAAGCTGTAAACGAGACTGGTTGTGGATTCGATCCCCTCTCGGGGAAATTAAATATTTATTTAAATTTATATTTTCATTCTTGGCTCTGGTGTCGAGACAAAGCGCGGCTTTCCGTCACTCAACACGCAATGCCGCTACTAGGTTAAAAGCGAATTTTACTAACAGAGAATGATTTTACAAATTACATGAGGATGAGAGATAATTTCCTAAATATAAATATTATCTCTATTTGGGTAGAGTTTTTTGTAAATATCGAGAAGATATTTTTAACTTTATCATGATATGCTTCAATAGATGTATCCGATAGCTCTTAATAAGTTTCCCATAAACTCTTTTAAATATTGTTTTTCCGTGGGAGTAGTAATATGAACATTATTTTCGCTATTTACACTGTTTTCGTCGTCCATCGTGAATGAAAAAGCAAAAGCGTGCGTTTCGCTTGGAGTCTTTTTTTCAATTAAAATATTGCAGCGCGCCCGTATACGACAATAAAATTGACAATATTATACTATTGCTTACCCCCGATACTGTCGTGGCAAAAACCGAAATTCTAGAAATCTACAATAATATTGAAAACCGGCCGCACACACTTATATCCGAGATTACAGGGCCGCCGATCCTTCGTAATTTTAGTAAAGCTGAAACTTTGAGTACTATTAGTCTAATATGTAGTTAAGACGTACTCACTAACTTGAAAGTGGGCACGTTTCTGAAGTACCGCCAAATAAAGGTATATCTCTGTCTGGGAGGATGATTGAGACATCGGATTGGTCTGGTTGCTTATAAGGGGTCTTGAAAAAGTCCGCAAATAATAAATGTAAAATTAAAGCTTGCTAGAATAGCGTATATTGCCCCAATTTTAGAAACCATTAAGTCTGGCAGCAGTAAAGGCCCACGTAATGGGCCTGGTAATAATAAATATACATTGTTTACATTATTCCTAAAATTATATTTAAATAGGAGCGTTTCTACTTTAACCTACGTGAGCATGTACCTTAATTTGGCGCTACCTCTGAAATGGCCTCACTTTCAAGTTAGTAAGTACGTTTACAGTCGTAACTACATATTAGAATATTAATCCTAAAAATTTCAGCTTTGTTAAAATGACGTAGGTCTGGGGCCTCTGGGATCCAGTCTATCAATATTATTGACAATACATAGATTATTGACAATATTATTGTACGTGTGTGGCCAGACATTAACATTTAATAATATAAATTATCTTTTAATAATATAAAAAATATCCATTGAATATTCATGAATTTTAAATATGTTATACGGAACAAAAAAATTATGCAATAGTCTTATGATTGAATATGCTCGAATTTTATACTTTTTGATTTTTACTTTATTAGGTAGAAAACATAACAGTTGACATAGTGTAAAATTTCCTAGTATTTTGGTCTATTTTATTTATTTCTTATTTGGCTTAGTTAAAGAACGCTTACTGAACGAAAATCATTATATTTTTTAAAACTTTTTTATGGTATATTTCGTTATGATATATTACGGTAGTTTAATACATATATTTATGTTATATGTATTTTATATTAATAATCTATATTTGCTTATGTATATCATGGCTTCATGGCACGTCACATGCATCCCTTTGGGTATGTGTGTTCTGTGCTAGTGACATGTCAATTGTCAAAAGCGGCAAGTGAAAGGTGTAGATTTGTAGAGGGTGTATTTAAACATTTAATGTTTTAAATATATTAACATAAAAAAATAATCTATAAGCCTAGCCTTTACAGAAACTTTTATAAAATGGAAAATCTAGAAGTTGATTCTGATGTTATCAAGGAAAAAATTCACACGGAGCCAGTATTAAACGATCCTAAATATATAACCTTATTGAGTTTGATAGTGTTATTATTCACTTTTGGTAATTGTTTATAATTATATATATTGCATATTTTTTTATATACTAATAATATGTAACATAATCAAATCCTTTTGTCTATTTAGTATTTTGGTGGTGTTTCTCACGACGCCGTCATTTACGCCGCTCCATTTTACTTGCGGGACTTTCTGACGCTGGCAAAACATTGCTTTTTGTAAGATTGGTATACACGCAATTCAGACAGACATTCACATCCATGAAAGAAAATCTTGAAGAGTATATAACATCCCATGTAGGTGTTATTCAATTATTAATTTAATTTTCTTTCTTAACATACCTGAGGAAAAACAATAAATATTATATTTGTTACAGCAACCACTGAGAATCGTGGATTTACCTGGTCAAGAACGCCTAAGAAATAAATATTTTGATCATTACAAGAATAATGCTAAAGCTATTATTTATGTTGTTGACTCTGTAACTATACAGAAAGAGATAAGAGATGTTGCTGAGTAAGTTTAATCAAAATTGACATATTTAATTTCCAAGTAATTATAATAATTATTTATTTTGGTGGATCTCTTATGTAGTTATTTTATTATTTATACAATGAGAAATATAATAATAGTGGCCCGCATGTAGCTTTGATAGACTACACCACAAAAAAAAAGAAAATAATTTATTATCTTTCAACATTTAATATAATTGGTTCTATAGACATGAGGTCAACATACATTGGAGAAGCCTAAATCCTGAAATTTTGATGTTTTTGTCATTTGCATTTGCTATCATTATACAAATAATAATTTTACAAACAAAATCAAACAACAAAATATTGAATTCTGAAGATTTAGCCAATTCAATAAAACAGTTGTATACAAGTCATAATATTGTTGAATAACATACTTATAGTTAATGTCTTTTTTATTTATGGACTGGTAACACTTAACAAAGTAACATTTGCCAGAATCCAATAGTAAAAACCCATATTTTAATTGTTTAAGCAGTAAAACACAAACAAACAAAAAAATTAAAAAACTCTGTTTTGAGTCCTATTTACACTAATAAATGCCCTCAGTATAAGTTTTTTTGATACATCTTCCATGTACATACAATGATCAGGTATGATTTTATTATAAGTATAAATCAATAATAAAATATTTTCTCAAAATATCCACAAGGGTTGTTTGGGTACATATATACCTGCTACATACATATTAATATGTTTCTAAATATCTTTAGATTTATTTATGATCAGCTTCACGCTGTATCCCTTCTGCACACAGCAGTGTAGGCAGAAGGAACTTAGTGTTAAGACACTCCATTGTGTTGAGTGGCAGAACTCTACACCACACATTGCT
>DVQK01000464.1:0-11212 GCA_018231685.1 Heliconius clysonymus
TGGTCCCTGCTACCAAGAATGATATAAAAGTGGTCCTTGACCAAGAAAAGGTTGGAAACTCCTGATTTAAATATAAAAAAACATTTAAGTATAAAATAATATTAAATTTTGGTATAAATAGGTTACTTTAAATAAAAAGTAGAATATGAATTGTGTTAATGTGCAAAAAATGGAAAAGTGTGTTAAGATACATACATATTGTATGTAAGTAAAAATAACTTACTTGTGGTGGAACTGAATCATGTATAGGCTCACTCAGCCATTTTTGACATTTAGGCATAGCCTCTATATGGTTCCTTAATTCATCATGTCTCCCCTCTTTAAGAAGACCCAAAAAGAAAGTAAGTAGTGATGCTACTTCTGTAAAAATTATAGTTAATTTAAGAACATAAAATAATCATGCGTATTTAGAAATATAAGAGTTGTCAAGATTATAACACTTATTTAAACCTTCATATACCTTTGGGTGAATTGTCATGGCATACAGTTTCAAATTCCTCATCCATCAAATCTTCTAGAAGTTCAGTTAAATCATCTCTGTCCACTATATTTTCTACACAGTATCTTGCAACATACACTGACATTAATTGTGCTGTCTGAAAAATAATAGATTGGTTATTAGTATTAAACACATGATAAAGTTATGTTCGTTTCGTAATTTGATGATTTTTCTTGAATAATAGATTTTTTTTTAATTTACAACATTGCGTGTTACGCCACCTTTCTTCTTAATTTTAAATAACATGGAAAATAATTAAATAAATAAATCTTACTTTTTCCCCGCCTGGAGCACCCATACCATGTTCAACAGCCAGCTGTAAGGCCGTCCAGTTATTAAATACTAGATCAACTATAGGTTTGAAATCGTCGTACAACATTTTAACTTGTTTATTTCACCTTAGAACAAAGAAAATTGCAATATCGATTGATATTTCTCACATATTTATAGATTTCTACTTAAAAATACATAAACCCTTAACCTAATCGGCTAAACGTCAATAATTTAGTCAATGAAAACAGAAAAGCATGGTGTCTACTTTCTACATTGTTTCAAAACACTTTTTTGTTCTTGAATAAAATATAATTATTTGACGAAACAATTCTATATTTTAGTTCTATAAATATAAAAATTCTTACAATAAAAATAATAAAGAAAACCTTGCATTTTTTCTCTATTCACACCATATAAAGTATCTAAAATCATTCTTCCCTTTAGGTATATGTGTTCTGTGATCTAAAGAATCCACATTTCACATTCAGTCGAAATAGGAATGATATAACATTGAAAACTATATAGATATAGTTTTCAATGTTATAATATATTTTGAGTATAAAAAAAATTTTTTACTGCGTAGTAAATGGAGAAGCCAGTATTTTAATTTTTGTGAATATATTATCTATTCAGTTCTGTTCTGTTCTGTGATTCAGTTACTCGACATTCGACAAATAACAATCTGACATTTAACAAATGAACAACTGACAGCAGTAAACAAATTGCGCGCGGTGCTTACGCTTATAATTCACGGATTTTTAAATAGAAATTTGATGTATATGTATTTAATAAATATAGTGTAATTATTTTAAATAGTGTTGACTTGATTTATAATGAATTAATATATGTTGTAATTTGAGTGTTTTAAAAATGAATGAGGATATAAATGTAACTTTTATAATTCCGACACACTGTGAAAGTGAAAATGATTGCTCGGAGGAAATGCAACTTGCTTTTACTGTAAGTAATACCTAAATGCTGCCTTGAAATGTAAATGTCATATAAATGAATATTATGTATATTATAATTTACAGGCCTGTGAACAACACAGCGGGGGTGGTATCAAAGCCCAGTGGGTGCATCAATCTCAGTGGAAAAAATTTGATGGGCTCACAAAGAGAGATGTTTTTGTTTTACCTGAATTTGAAGGAGATCTATTTAAGAAGCTGAAGGCTACAAAATGCTTGTAAGTAGTTAATAGAAAAATAAGAGTTAAGTTATATTTTACTATAGACAATAAAATCAAATTAAATCAGCTTCACATTGTATCCTGCATACAGCAAGGTAGGCAGAGCAAACCTAGTGTTAAGACACTCATTCCCCACTTTCCGCTGAATTCTGGAGGCATTGTGTGCTAAGTGGCAGAACTCAACACTGCACTTTGCCTCAACACCAAAGCAATGAAATGGAAATGTTAATTTAAATAAATATATTGAGTGAGGATCAAACCCACAACCAGTCTTGTTTACAGTTACACTTTGTGCCCCTGCTGCCACAACTGGACTAAGGACTACTAATTAGTTTAAAAATAATTCATTTAATATTTTCTTCTTATAGATTAGTGGGCCCACGCTGCTTATCATGTTGCTTAATGGAAGGTACCCCAATACCATCTGGCATAGAACCTGTATTTACTATTGCAATGAAGAATTTAGTTGTTACTGCAAGTGGATTATCTAAACAACAGAAGGTAAATTAAAAGTCATAAACTTGAATATATGAGATACAAAAATAATACATATTCAATATATGAAATTTAAGAATAAAAAAATTATGGCTGGATATTGACTTAAATAGGAAATTCATTAGTGCCTCCACTATGAAATATTTTTTTTATGTTTTCTTAATAGTACCTAACTGATATTTTCTTTAAAGTAAATCAAAAAAATAAGATATATTTCAAATAGTTTTTTTTTAAATTACATAATTTATTCTTCTTTTTACATAGTATCTAACTACATTTTACAAAATTTGAAATTTGTGGCCTTTGTGGTGTTGTGGTACAGTGAAAATAAATGGTTTTCATTTCTTGCTTTAATAAGAAAAAAAATATTGGTGTTGAGTTCTGCCACTCAATATGCAATGTTAGAAATTGGGAGGAAAGTAGTGTGTGATGGTATCTCAAGAGTAGATTCAATTTGCCTACCGGCCATCCTTTATGTGGGATATAGTATAAAGTATATATATATGTATATTGTAGTACAAACATTTTTTCCTTTTTTTTTTAAGGAACATATAAGACAAAGAGTACAGTGGATGGGTGGAATATACAGCACTGTGTTATCAGAGGACACCACACATCTTATATCTGATACTGTGCTGTCAGACAAATATGTTGTGAGTATATTCAATAACCAAATTTTCTAATAAACAATATAATAGTGTTAAGTAAATTAATTCCAGTCAAATTATTATTAATAAATATATATTTTTTTAAAGTTAGTATAATTTGGTTGTTGTGGTGAAGAGGCTCAACAATTGTGGGTTCAATTCCAACTCAGGGGAATGAAATATAAGATGTTTTCATTTCCTCTCTCTAGTAAAGCAAAGAACAGTATGGAGTTCCGCCAAGAAATTCATTATTCTTATTAATACAAAACTTTATTCTAGAAATATAGGCCAGTCGTGGCATAGGGGCACAAAGTGTGACTGTAAAACCGACTGGTTGTGGGTTCGATCCCCACTCAAGGGGATGAAATATTTCCTTAAATTTATATTTCCACGTCTTCGCTCTGGTGTCGACGCAAAGCGCGGCGTTGAGTTCTGACACTCAACACGCAATGCCTCCTGAATCAGGCAAAAAGTGGGGAACGAAGTGTCTTAACACTAGGTTCCTGCCTACCCTGCTGTGTGTGGACACAGTGTGAAGTTGATTTTTTTTAATTCTAGAAATCAGCAGAAAAAGGTATTCCCATTATGAAAGACACTTGGGTGGATGCTGTGTGGGAGGCATCGCTACATCTCAATGTCAGTGGTTCGTGTTCAGACTTTGATGGTTATAAACTACCACCCTTTGCTAATTTACAGGTAATATATGTTTTAAACCACATTTTTTTGTTTCTCATATTATGGACAGTGTGTGGTGAGTGGTGAAAGTCAACGCCGCGCTTTAACTCGTTATCAGAGCGGGAATATGGTGTCGAGGCAGCGTGGTGTTGAGTTCCGCAACTCAACACGCAATCTCTCCTGAATTCAGTAGAAAGTGAGGATCAGAGTGTCTTAACATTATGTTTCTGTACCTATCCTGCTGTGTGCGGGGATACATTGTGAAGCTGATTTATTTCATTTTCAAAAATGACTGAGATATTAAACATTAAAATACAGCTTTCGCGGCAAAATCTTCTCTTGCATTGTATAATCTCTAGGAGCTAGTCGTGGCGCAGAAGCACACAGTCACAGTAACTGCGGCAGGTTGTGAGTTCGATCCCCACTCGAGAAATGAAATATTTAATATTTTAATTTCTTCACTCAACATGCCTCCAGAATATTGCTCTGCCCTGCTGCTAAACACAAATAAAAATGTCTTTTTAATATTTTTGGAAATTTATGTCAAACATTATCAACTTGGAAATTATTTGTTTCTCCCGCCATTTAAAACTCGATAAAAAATAGGGAACCTAGTGTTAAGACACTCCGTTCACCACTTTCCGCCGAGTTCTAGAGGCATTGCGTGTTGAGTGGCGGAACTAAACGCCTCGCTTTGCCTCGACACCTGAGTGAAGAAATTAAAATATAAATGCAAATAAATATTTCATTTTCAGTCACACTTTGTGCCCCTACGCCACGACTGGTCTCTACTTACTAGTTTACTTACTTAGTCAGTTTTATTCCATTTCTCAGACAAATATCACGAAACCATAAAATATATCTTTATATTATACTTACTAATACTAATAATTTTGGTAGACTATCTGATTGTCCTTTTAGCCAATTCTCTTCCATCATTACGTTAATTTAATAAGATTAATGTCTAAAAAATTTACAAACACAAATGCAACAACAAAATCTTAAAATATTAAAGATAGAAAGAGAAAAGATAGAAAAGTGCAAAACAGTTTACTTTTTATTTCTTGCACGTAGACGCCGCGTGACGTCACACAGCGGGCGTAGGAACGGAAATTTAAAAAAGCGGTGAAACTTTACTAAACTTTGGAAATCCTGGAATTTGTTGGAGTGACTCATTGTAGTTTTATTTCTAGGTAACAACATCAGGCATATTGAAGAAAGAGAAGCAAAATATAATGAAGTTAGTGAATGAAAATGGCGGTGTTTTCTCTGGTGCTTTCCAAAGTGAGACGACAGATGTTGTGGTGTTGACCAAGTTAGTGTCATTTTTTTCAAATATGTTTAATTTTTTTAGCCAATTATTGGAGGAATTGAATCATTTATTTCTTTTCTGTTCTAAAAAGCGCGTTGTTAAGTCCTTCCACTTGACATGAATGTAAAAAATGTATTTGATTTAAAAATTAGTATTGATTTAAGAAATTTGATGAAGTAAAATTAATAGGTTAAAATTCATATATTTGAGTTTTAACTTGTGATTGCTATGTTTTAGAATGTTCTTTTCTTCACAGCCCGTACTAATGTTTCTTTGACGACACCTTTGGTAAATACAATATGTTGTATATAATACAGTACGGCCGACGAGTCGTGGCCGCTCTCAAATTGTAGATTCGCATATTTGATTTTAGAAAATTTCTCTTTTTGATTATTTTCTTCTCGGTTGAAAAATGCACAAAATCTTAAGGACGGCTGCGATTCGTCGACCGTACTGTACTATAATATATAATATAACAATACAATCCTTCCTACTAAACTTAAATTATAAATGTGGAATGTTATGAGGATGGATGTTTGTCCCGCTTTCTGCCTACCCTTCTATCATATATGCGGGATAGACCGTGAAGCTGATAAAAATAAAGGCATTTGAGCGGCCAAAAAATATAAGCAGCGTTTGGGACAACAGAGTAATATATACTTCCAATTCTTTTTCAGGGAAGGTATAGGAAGTGAGAAATACAAAGCGGCGTTGGAATACAACAAAGCCGTCGTACTACCATCTTGGATAGTAGATTCGGCCGCGAAGGGTGTGGCCCTGCCGCCGGCCACGTACCGAGTGGCGGGCGCGTCCACGTCGTCTCCGCTAGCTGAGCATAGATTGCCTGATATGAGTGAGTTCATTAAGTTTTTATTTAATAAAATGTGTGTGTGTGTGCGTCTGCGTGTGCGTGTGCGTGTGAAAAAAGAATTAAAGTCTGCTAAATGGACAGTCATGTCGTGTCAAGTGCGAGTCGTGCAAGCCCACCGATGGTTCCGTAGCAAAATTGGAGGTCTCGAGCTTTTTCTGAAATTCAAGCCTTGCTTAGCCAGAGCAATTTCATCTGATACCTCACTTCGAAATTTTTTTTGAATTTAAACACAAATGTATAGTTTTTAGATTTTTTCCTAAACTTGTAGATGCTAGTAGCTAGTTCCAGTCTCCTAGCTGCAAAATTGCATAATTCTAGGTCAACAGGATATACTCTATTCATTTGGATTCCCTTTATAGTGTCTTGCGATACTTGTAATCTTTTGCGATATAAACGGCTATATATATTTTTTAAAGTAAATGTTAGATATACGTTTTTTTAATGAAATCGTGGGGCCGTAGATCTGAGTTTGAATTTCAACTCAATATCTTCAAGCGATCCTGAGATAGTCTTTTGACCAACAAACGGACAGCAAAGTGATATTATAAGGACTCCTTTTTTCTTTAAAAGAATTCTAAAAGATAAAAAAAAACAATAAATTAATATTTTATGTACATTAACTAACATCTACTTACACCGAAAGTGAGTCACAAATTACAATACGTGGCGATTTGAAACAAAAATAACCTCTCACTTTCACTATTTATTTAAATTTGTTTTTTATAAATCCATTTATTATATCACTTTCGTGGCGCAGTGGCACAAGCGTGTGACTGTAAACGCGACGGTTGTGGGTTCGATTCCCACGCGAGAGAATGAATTATTATTAATATGAAGTAATTCATAATGAATTATTAATAATTTAATTTCGTCGCTCTGGTAATAAAGGGAAAGCGCAGCGTTGAGTTCCGCCACTCAACACGCAATACCTAGAAGTTTCGTTGGAAAGCGGAGAGCGAAGTGTTTTAACACTGGGTTTTCTCTACCAACTCTGCTATGTTGGTTGTGGTTCTAAGTGGAAAAGGTTTTTTTTTATTATAATTTTTTTACAGGTTTGAATTTTTCGCGCATAACTAATTTGCGACCGCCGAGTAATTTTGTTGATGAAAGCAGATCTGTTGATATGTCGACGATGTCCGCTAGAATTAAGGTACTTTATGTTAGAGAAACAAAAATGAAATTAAGTTAATTAAAAAAAAAAAAGGTTGTTTTTTACAATTATCACAAAATTATATTTTCAGATAATTGTGTAAAACAACTTTTTTTTTTAAAAAGATCTACCAGCTTATGCCTAAAATAATGTTAATAACTTTTCGATTTTTTTTTAGTTATCTCAAGATACAAAGAGATCTAGCGACTCGTGTCTAGACAAGGACACGCTGGCCGAGTTTGAAAAATTCGATATGAGTCTCATCAAGAAGGCTGGACCTATATTTGATGGATTTTGTGTAAGTTTTATACTTTATATTTTTTAAATGTAAAGCAACGGTTTTTGTAAACGGTTTTAAGAGCTATGTGTTGGTAAAAAATATTTACAAAAACCTAGAACCTTTTTTTTTTAAAACACATTGCTTCTAAATTTGAACTCGCGCTTCATTCAATGATCAGGTCTTGGCATTCATTCGTTCGTACACTGGATCTGGATAACCGATTCGGAAGGGTGCGGTTCATTACAATATACTGATGGATTCATTTCGGCTTCGGCTTTTTTTTTAAATTGGTATATCAGATTGTGTAACATAATAGATTGAGGCCAGTCGTGGCGCAGGGGCACAAAATGTGAGTGTAAAACCGACTGGTCGTGGGTTCGATCCCCACTCGAGAAAATGAAATATTTAAATAAATGTATATTTCCATTTCTTCGATCTGGTCTTGAGGCAAAGCGCGGCGTTGAGCGTTGAGCAATTTTCTGCAATGCCTCCAGAACACTAACACTAGGTTCCCTCTGATGATCGTTCATTCACTCGTTCCCCAGATCTGGATAACCAATCTCGACGGCGCTCCCCGCGACCGCATCTCCGCGTGCATCTCGCGCTGCGGCGGCGTGCGCTTCGACACGCCGCACGCGCGCGTCACGCACGTGGTCGCGGGGTCGGTGCCTGCCGGTGGGAAAGAGGCAAACCAGCTGCCCTCCGTGCCCGTGTTGAGTCCCGCGTGGGTGTTGCGGAGCGTCGTCGCTGGGAGGGTCTTGGAT
Source organism: Heliconius clysonymus (assembly GCA_018231685.1). NCBI lineage: Eukaryota > Metazoa > Arthropoda > Insecta > Lepidoptera > Nymphalidae > Heliconius > Heliconius clysonymus. The sequence goes on from DVQK01000464.1 coordinate 8,156, forward strand.
GAGGGTGATGTAAGTTGTTTTTTTTTTTAGATAGTTATTGTTAGCAATAATACGGTAGGGAGAGAGGGAACCTTATCGTGAGACAGTCTGTTGTTACGACACTATTCTCTATTTTTAAATTGTCCGAATTTGAAGCACAATCTGTTCATTCATCTTATTTACATGAGAGCGGTAAAATTCAATACTTATCGTTATTAGAGAGAGAAAATGCATTATTCTTTTTCCCGAGTTGGTATTAAGGCCACTATCCCATTAACAGTCAAACTCTTCCTGTCTGACAGTGACAACTATAATTTTGTAATTAAATTATTTTTAATAAATAAATAATCATAAATAAATATAAATACATACATATTAGTCTTGTCTTGAGTAACTTGTACAAAATAGAAGTTCAAATTCAAATTCAATATAAAAGAAGAAAATTGATAGTAGGCCATTTTTTTACTCGAAGACCTCCGAAAACACAATATTGCTAATACTGACGAAAAGTCACGCAAAAAGCATGAGGACCCCCCGTCATGAAGAGGTCATGTATGCAGTGGTTGGTGACAGTGGACGAGGCGAAAGAGGCCGTAGCATTTGGCGCTCTGTCTTCTCTGGCTCCTCCACCAGACTTCAGCCAGTTCACGCTGGATCCCTAAAAACCCTCTAAATATCCCTAAAAAAATACCAACCGTGTTGATTGTGTTTATACTCAAGTGCGTCGTGGTTCTTTATTTTATTATTATTTAACATGAATAACTAAGTTCATAATTCCAATAGTATCTGATGAATACAAAGCTGGCTACACCGAAAAAGTCACAGTCACGCATCGAACCCGCATCCCCGATGAGTAAACGAAACTTGCAACTGCTGCGCCATCAGACACCAACGAAATTGAATTTACCACCACCGGTAATCGAAACAGTGGACCTCGAGGATGATGTTATGAATCAGTATTTGAGTCGTGAGTTGTTTAATCCTTTTTTGTTATTACTTTGAATATAGTGGTGAGTGAGTGTATTAATGTTAATTTCGTTTAGTTTTTTTATCTATATAATTATATAATCTATACTTCTTTCTATATATTTTTATCTTCACGCTGTATCCCACACCTAGCAGGGTAAGAAGAGGGAACCTGGGAACATAGTCTTAAGACACCTTGTTCTCATAAGACACTTCCATTCCCCACTTTCCGGCGAATTCTGGAGGCATTGCGTATTGAGTGATAGAACTCAATGCCACAAATACTTTATATACTCTTATTTTTATTTATTTATAATGTTATAATGCTAAAGAATTTGTGTGGTTAACCAATGACTAGTCTGTGAACAGTAATAGTCCTTACTAAAAAGTCGTACTGGAAAAATTCTATGTTTTAGATAGATATGTTATGTTACATTGAAGTGAAAAAAAAATCAAGCAAGTAGTTTCTGAGATTACCACGTTTAATTAAACAATCTTCAGCTGTATAATATTGTTATAGAAGTAAAAATAACATTTTTTTTATATTTATCAATATTGGCAATTTAAATTATCTTAAATGACATTTTAGAAAACATGCCCGAACCACAACGTACTCCCGACCCGCCTCCTGTACAGGAAGTCCAACCTGATATGACAGAAGACACTATGGACGATGTCACCGAGGAAATTGAACAGATATTTAGAGGTACATATTATTTCTCGTCACATTAAATCAATTTAATTTTTTAGTTTATCGCTACATACATAAAAACATATATAATTTTTCTTTCGCTTATATATCTATTTCTATATAGCTTCAGATTAAATATCGATTATTTTTCATTACATACATAAAATTTGGCGTATAGGTTCCTTGGGGAGTGTAGAAAACAGTACTCAGAAACGATTTTCAAAATTCCTATAAAAGAAAAGAGTTTACTTTTTTATTTTTGTGCCTTTAACAGGTATAAAAATAGCAGTAGAAGGTCTCGACACAGAAGCAATATGTGAAATCGGTGCAGAATTAGCGGCTGCAGGAGGTGTCCTGGTAGCCTCAGGTGCCTCCAGTGACTACACGTTAGTGCCACTTGACTGGGAAGAAGGAGAGAGATGCGTCACTGTGTTCTGGATTGTGAGTAAAGATTTTGTTTTGTAATTCGCACACTCATCCATGTTTTGACTGGACTTTTTAGTTTTAATGTTTTGCATTCTTTGATTTTAAATATGTTGAAAACCTGTTTTAATTTTTCAATATTTGAATGTATATTTTTGTAATTGCAACTAAAAAACAAAAAAAGTGGTTTGTATGAACAAAAGATATTTCAGTATCTTTAGGCCAGTCGTGGCGCAGGGGCACGAAGTGTGACTGTAAAAACGACTGGTTGTGGGTTCGATCCCCACTCCAGAAAATGAAATATTTATTTAAATTTATATTTTCATTTCCTCGCTCTGGTGTCGAAGCAAACCGCAGCTTTGAGTTACGCCACTCAACACACAATGCCTCCAGGATGCCGCGGAAAATGGGTAACGGAGTGTTTTAACACTTGTCTTAACACTTCGCTTTATTTAGATTTTTATTCTATCATTTATAGTTTTTGTTTTTATTTTACAGAAAGATTGTCTCTCTCAGCAAGAGATACTTCCAATACAGTATTATCATCGTCCGGTTAAATTGAACTTTGAAGGCACCCCCCCACTGGTGGGCGTGGTCGCCAGTCTCAGTACATACAGTGGTGTCGAAAGGGCGTTTTTGGATGAATTGGCCAAATTACTTGGTGCTGTGTAAGTAATATATTTTATAGATTTCCGTGATAGACTACAGAGTGAGTTCAGTCGTGGTGTAAAGGCACAAGCGGGTAACTAAACGCGGCAGCTTTTGGGTTCGATGCCCATTCGAGGAACTGAAGTATTTAATACTTTCACTTCTTCGCTGTGGTGTTGAGAGAGATCCGGTACTCAACACGCAATGCCTCCAAGTCATAAGTTTGTCGCCCCCAGCACTCAACTCCGTTTCTGCCGCCGCACCACGGCGTCGGCGCGGGCGTCCACGCACCTGCTGTGCCCGGCGCCGAGCGGCGACAAGTACGCGGGCGCCGTGAAGTGGGCGCTGCC
>DVQK01000465.1:0-11210 GCA_018231685.1 Heliconius clysonymus
TGCATTGTGTACGGCCAAACGCGCAGCTGTGCTGACGTTTCACCGTCTCATCAATGAGCTAAGGCTCCGTTAACCTTGTTACCGGCAACAATACGCCTTTCCACATCCATCTAGCATCTTCCATCTCTATAGTTTCCACAGCGCACGCGATATCTCTTTTTTTTTATAACAAGTTTTTTCACACTTTGGGTTACATTGAAATCGGTCCAGTACTTTTTGTGCGAAAACATTAAAAAAATACATACAAAGACACAAATGTTTCCTCTTTACAATATAATATTTATAACAAGGTTGGCAAGTCGTGGCGCAGGGGCACAAACTGTAAGATAAATGAACACTGTAAGCGCGACTGGTTGTGGGTTCCATCCCCACTCGAGGAAATGAAATATTTAAATTTATATTTTCACGCAATGCCTCTAGAATTCGGAAAGCGGGGACCAGAGTGTCGTAACGCTAGGTTCCCTCTACCTACGCTGTTGAATGTGGGAAACAGCGTGAAGCTAATTTTATCTTTTTAACAAGGTTGATCAATAAGAATGAGATTAACAAATAATTAGCATATAATAGATTGTCCTTTATTATAAAGCATTGTTTCGCTTTATAATAATCTATACTTTAATATAATAAAGCGGAAGAGTTTGTTTGTTTGTTTGTTTGTTTACACGCTCAGATCTCTGGATCTTGTCTTGTCTGATTTACTTTATTTTTGTTTTGTATGAGAGTGTTAATATTAAATTACGGTGTAAATCTTCGTTAGCCTTAAATAACGAAATAACAATAATAAGGAACGCCATCGAATTGCTTTAAGCGCGTGCGCTGCAAACATAGTTAATTATATGTCAGTATGTTGTATGACAAAAAAAAAACAATTTTATTATTTATTTTATCATCAAAGAAATTTGAAGATAATCTTCGGCTTTTATAGCATGTAATTTGGACGTATATTTTTCGAGAAAATGTAAAATGAAAATGCTCGAGTCCCATGGGCGGTGCCCTTGCCGCCGATGACATCCTATCATATAGCCACGTAGTGTTCATGAATGTATTAATCTGTTGGCAAATTCCAGTATAGTAAAGATGTTATAGGTGATATGCGGGCGAAGCCGCTAGTAGCCCGCTAGTATATTATTGAACGAGGCCAGTTATTTATTTAAATATATATTTTCATTTCATCGCTCTGGTGTCGAGGCAAAGCGTGGCGTTGAGTTCCGCCACACAGCACGCAATGCGTCCAAAATTCGGCGAAAAGTGCGGAACGGAGTGTCTTAGCAGTAAGTTCCGTCTGCCTAATGTGCTGTGTGCGGGATACAGCGTGAAGCTGATTAAAGAACGATATATTCTTATATTTAAATTAATTAATGTACCTACTGTCGTATCGTTGTAATAATATCATTTTCCTTATTTCTATTATTACTTTAGTAGATAATTGTTGTTGTTGTAATGATTTTGATTTAAGATGTATTTGAGATACACCTGATGATGGTAGTACATTCAAATTGTATTAGTTAAACGTGGAATTGACAAATAAATATCAGTATCAAATAGGAACCAGCGTGCGTCTGTAACAGCGACGGTTGTGGGTTCTAGTTCCACTCATGGGAATAAATATTTATTATTTTCATTTCCCCGCTCTGGTAACAAGGCAAAGCACGATGTTGAGTTCCACCACAGAACACGCAATGCCTCTAGAATTCGGCAAAAACTGGAGAATTTCCCACTGCCCACCCTGCTGTGTGATTTTTTGTGTGTGTGCTGTGCGAAAATACTGGTCTAAGCCTGAAAGTGAATAAGATACTGGAGGGCATATGGGGCGTATGAAGAGGTTGATGACAGTGGACGAGGTGACAGAGGTATGTAGAGACCGTAGCGTTTTTCGCTTCGTTCTCTCTGACTACCCCGCTAGGGATGAAGCGTGAAGTTAAGTAAGTAAGTAAGTAAGTTGAGAGAGCTGTGCGACGTGATTCTATAATTCTAATATAGAAGTGTAAATGTCGTTGTGTATAATTTCACTTTGCAATTGAATAAATCTAGTGTTTACGAATTCACAATTCGTAAATATTGGTTTTATTCAATGAAAGTTTATTATTTAAGCCTTAAAGAGGTACTTAAAAAATAGAATTACATTTATGGATGATAGTTTATGTAATTTTAATTTAATATATTCATTTCTTCGCTCTGGTAACGAGGCAAAGCGCGGCGTTGACTTCCACCGCTCAATATGCGATGCCTCCAGAATTTGGGGGAAAGTACAGAACGTCTCTTAATGGGAACGAAACAGGTTCCCAGATTCCATTAGCCTACCCTGCTATGTGCGGGATACAGCGTGAAAGTGAAATATAGAAATATATATATAACATCATAAATAACAACACTTAAGTAAAATTACAAAAAAAATAAAATACTAAAAGATAATTTAAGAAATATATTCATTTTTTGCTTGAACAAGATAACATTTCTTTCGGCTTAGCAACAAGCAAGCTGTAATTTATAGCGAATCGTAATTTCCACGTGCTCCGATGACTCACAGCACTCGAGTCCCACGTGATATAGAGTATATAAATGTGTGTACGTATGTATCAGTGTAGACTTTTTGCTGTAACCTCTAAACTGGAACTTGTTATTTCTATACAAGGCATAACCTTATAATATGGTCACTTGTTGTCTTTTTCTGCTACCGATAGCGATTGTGGATGTATCAAATTAATTAATGGATACTACCTATATAACATTATATTTTTTTGTTGTTATTACATTTACCGAAATTATATTATCATAATAAGGTTCTTTTTTCTTATCATTTATGCGTATTGATAAGACTGGGAACATCTTGAATCCTACTCAGATATATAGTTGTGACTGTATAGCAACGGCGCTATAATGCTATATAATATTAAAAAAACCAGATCAAATGCGAGTCGGACTCGCATACCGAGGGTTCTGTACCAATTTCAGGATTGTATGCCAACGAAAAGTATATAAAAATTGACAAACATTCATTTTATATAAAATGAACTATAATTATAAGTGCGTAATGATTTTTTTTTCTATGTAATATCTATAAATGTTCATTTTGTGGATTTTTTCCTATATTTGTACTGCAACTTTTTGCCAAATTTCATAAATGTAAATGTACGGGAAATACCCTATAGCGCTGTTGATTACGCGGCGACTTTCATATACAATGCAGTAAAAACAATGCACACACACTCGAATCATTTGATTGCGTTGATATAGAAGAAATGATAAAATATATCAGTAAAAGTACGGTTCGGGAACTCAATGCCACACTTTTACCGGAGCAGAGAAATGAAAATAATCCCCTCGAGTAGGGATCGAACCCACAACTATCGCGTTAACAGTCACAATGTCAGTTTCGTACAAAAATTGGAGGTGTCGAGCTTTTTCTGAAATTCAAGCTTAGCTTAGCCAGAGGCTTTTTATCTGATACCTCACTTAATCTAGCAGCTTTAATACGAAATTTTACCCCCTTTTAAGGCTATTATTTTATAGAATTTAACCACACATGTATAGATTTCAGATTCTGTCCTGAATTAGTACTACCTGTAGATACTAGCTACCAAATTTAATAATTCTAGGTCTACTTTAAAAATATCCTATTAATTTTGATTCCCTTTATCGTGTCGAAATATTTTTTGCGATATAAACGGTCATGTCCCCTCTTTAAGTAAATGTAGAAATACGTTTTTTTATGACATCTACAAGCGTCCCCGAGATAAAGGCTCTTGACAAACAGACAGACAGACGGACAACAAAGTGATCTTAAGGATTTGTTCCTTAAAAAGTACGCAACCCTAAAAATTATACTTTATTAATAGAATCTTTGTCGTTGCTAGTAAACAATAATAGATTTAACGTAAATTATAGCCATATCACGTTTATCACACATGACATTTTATTTATACACACAAAGTATAATGTGATACTGCATAGTGTAGTTTGTACCGCGACCGCAGCTTCTTTTATAAAATATATAAATAAAACATAGAATCCCGGAGTTTTAGCCATCGATGCATAAATTGAATACATTTTTTTTTATAAACCCGCATAGCTAGAAGGAAGCTAGTGTTAAGACACTCCGTTCTCCACGCACCTATTTTAAAGACATTGCGTGTTGAGTGGTGAAACTCTACGTCGGGTTTTTTCTTGTTACCAGAGCGAGGGAGATGAAAATATTTCATTCTCCCGTGTGGGAACCGAACTCACAACAAAATTATTATACTTTTTTAAACAAAATAGTTTTTGTGTGTGCCTATTCGAATAAAATTTGTCAATCAAAATAGAATTAAACGCGAGCGAAGCCAAGGCCAAATTCTAAATCAAAATATTTTTTATTTAAATAGACAAGCACTTTTGAACCGAAGAACATAAAGCTACCCACCGGCTCGGAAGGGAGTTCTTTTTTCGTATTTATTATAAAGGTAGTAGGTACTAGTTTCAAATATGGAAATAATTATCTAATGTTTTCATTATAATTAATTCAATTTATTACCTTATTATCAAGTTAAAATAATCAACATGTACTATAATATTTTAACATCTGCCGGAGCCCGAAGCCCGCGGCGGCGGCGGTGGCGGCGGCGGTGGCGGTGGGCGGTCGTTACTTCGCAAATAATAGATTTTATTCAACTCGTCATATCACGTTTAGTGCTCATGATGTTTCCGTGCGACCCTGTTTTATAATAACGCATATCGTCGCTTTGGTGGTGGACAGTCTATATATTATGTCTTTACATATAACATTGGCGTTTGGTATGGGAGGTACAAAAAGTCGAATATTTCTTAATATTTATTTAATCAAAGCATGAACCATTGTTATCTATGCACTTTTGCCATCGCATAGGTAATTAATTGATTAACTTTCTAAAAAAATGATTCGGACGGGAATCAATAAAATCTTTGAAGGCGGTTTGGACTGCCCCATCGAGGTTGAATTTTGTCCCTTGAAGAAGTTATCCAAGTTTCGAAAAAAATGGTAATCTGTTGTAGCCAGGTCTGGGGAGTACGGTGGATGTCTTAGACGTTCCAATTGTAGCTCTTCTAATTTTGTAGCCCTCTGTTATGCAGTGTATGGTCTCCAGGAATTGTGATGAGCGCTTTCGATTATCGTAAGGTATCCAGTTTTCACCACAATAATGGTTCGATTTAAAAACCCTTCATTGTCGTGTTGGTTAAGTAATGTAAGGCAGCAGTCAACGCGCGTTTGCCTGTTTGCTTCACGTAATTCGTGAGGTACCCACCTTTCAAGCTTTTAAATTCTTCAAGTGAATTAAAATAGTTTTATCACTAACACCGGAGCCTGCAGATAACTCGGACGTGGTTTGCGAAGAATTCACTTCCACAATAGTCTTCAATTCTTCATTATTAACTCTAACTTGGGTTTCCGGTCCACGGGAATTGTTGTGCAGGTCAAAACCAGAACGGAATCGTTGGAATTTCGGTTCCGACCTTTTCGTTCTGGTTTTGACCTGCAGACGCGCTGTGTTTTCTTTTGCGACACGACTGCCATACATATCATTAACTCCTTCGAGCCGTTTCCACACCACTGGTGCCATGGTGGAATTCGTCCTCGTCAATAACGCGACGTTTTAAGTTTTCCATTTTGTAAGCTGAGTGAGGTAAACAGAAAAAAAACAGAATAAAAAACAAATTAATGACGGTTAACGAATCACAAATACATGTGTAAATAGCTGTATTAATTTGAATTTGGAATTTCCAACCAATGCGGAGAATTTTGTGATTAATTTTATATCTAAAGACCTAATTTGTTGCAAGTTTCGAGACAATGGACAATAAGCGTGAATCGACTAATTTATTTTAGACGTAATACTTTGAAAGGCCAATCGTGGTATGGGATTAACTAAGTTCCCAGGTCCTCTCTGCCTACCCTGCAATGGGCGGAATACAGCGTAAAAGTTAAAAAAAACCCGGACAAGCACGAGTCGGGCTCGCCCACCGGGGGTCCCGTACAAAAATTGGAGGTCTCGAGTTTTTTCTGAAATTGGCTTTAACACTAAATTTTGTCCCCTATTGAAGATATACTTTTTTAATATTTAACCACAAATGTCCTATTTTGATTCCCTTTATAGTGTCGAAATACGCGTTTTTTTGAGACATAAACTTAATCTTATCTATATCTTTTTTTAAGTAAATGTAGAAATACATTTTTTTCAGGAAATCAAGGGACCGTAGATCTGCGTATATGTTTTGAATTTCAACTCGATATCTCCAAGCGCTCCTGAGATATGTGCTCTTGACAGACAGACAGACGGACGGACGGATAACAAAGTGATCTTATAAGGGTTCCTTTTTTCCTTAAGAGATAAATCTTATCTGAGTTCTCTTAAATGAGTTAGAGTTTAGAACGTACAGTGAAGACGCTCCATTTCATATGTATATAAGTTATTCTCCGAAGAAGGATGATGAAATAAAAAATAACAAAATCCAGCTTAATAAAATATCTCTTAGGGTTTAGAAATTTTTGAGATTAGTTATATTATTGTTTTTAACCGATTTATATTATAGTTCGTATATGGTCTTAAAATTCTATGCATTGTCTGTCAGTCACTCAGTAACGGAAGTTTCATTTACGTACTTATATAGATTGGTTTATAATTCTTATCTTTATATATCAGCATTCAGCGTATCTTTCGTTTGCACAGTGAATTTAATAATGGAACCGGTCCATAGGGTGGATAATTTATTATTTAACAAAAATTGAACCGAGTACTATCGTGTTTATGCAAATACATTCCAGCTGCGATTTACAATAACTTTTATAAATCAAAATATCGGCTTCAATATTGAAGTAACGAAGTGATTAAATAATAATATAATAATAAATGTAAAAAAAAACCACTGAACTGGCTATCATCAGCCTTTTGTCGTTATTCCCATAGAACTATAGGGGCTATCTCATACTAGTGGGTAAATATATATTTCAATTTCAAACTTCATCGTTGGGTCAGTGACTTTTAGAAGTAAACATAATTAATTATATTCTGTGCTTATTGATGCGACTATTTTTAAAAAAATGTTTAATTTTTAATTTTATCAAAGGTTATGACATTACGTACTTTCTTTCTCACACATAGTCATGTACACACAGCGTGATATTGTTTTAGTGTAGATGGATTTGAACCTGTGCCTTTTGGAGACTGTCTAAGTAATATAATCGAATAACATTTTATGTTTTATTTTATAGCTTCACGCTGTATTCCGCATATAATAGCAGGGTAGACAGTGGGAACCTACCGCTAAGACACTCTTACCATTAAATTAATCAACGTGTGTTGAGAAATGGAACTCCGGTTTTGAGTTGATTTTTGTCAACCTGAGGCAGAGTGGATTTAATCATTTTTATATAGATTTTTCACTGAAATTGGTAGCAAATATTTGAATTTAAAATAAGAATTTGTAGTTGAAAACGGCGAATTTGATGTGGAAAATTATGAATATGGGGTAAAACACCTATATAATCTTTCCCTCGAGGTGGAAGTCGAACTCACAACTGTCGCATTTACGGTCAGACGCTCTCATTGTGCCACGAGGGCTTATTAAAATTAATTTTAAGCGTTAAAGAATATTATAATAGTTAGGTATCAATTTGAAAATACAAAATGCATAATGCTTATTGCACTATTTGAGAGCGCTTTGTTCGAATTATCGAGTGTTAGTCATTTAGTTATCAATTATATAGAAAAAATGTACAGTAAATAAAATTGTATGACTGCCATTGTTATGAAGTACAGTTTAGGAACTTATGAAGTTTTTTTTCCCCCAGAAATTCCACTTCACGCTTCCCTCTGAATTCTGCAGGAACCGCGTGTTGAGTGGCGGAACTGAACGCCACGCTTTTGCCTCGACATCTGGGCGAATAATTAAATATTAAATAGTCCTTGTTGACACTGCGCCACGACTGTCTTCTGGTACTGCTTTTGTGTGCAATATTATATGCTTAAAACATAAATTATATAAGGCACGGGTTTTAATTTAATATGCTTGAAATTAATTCTATGTTCTATAAAAAAATAAATTAATATTGAGAAAAGCTCAATATTTAGATGATATCGTTCAGGACCTGCTACCTTTAAATGTTTCTTTTCTTTTTTTAAGCCCTGTATCCCGCTCAAAGCAGAGTAGGCAGAAGGAACCTCGTTAAGATACGTAGATATTGCGTGTTGGCCTCCTTGCTAGAGCGAGGAAATGAAAATATTAAATATTTCATGCCCTCGGGTGAGAATCGAATCTACAACCGGATGTGTCTAATATATGGCACTTTAATTTTTATGGCTGAAGTATAAAGTTTCTTTTTATATCGATAGCTTTTGCGATATGAATAGCGATATATCCAGAGAGTAAAAAAAAATGCTGGGAAATATAATCAAAATTTGATATATTTTTATTCGAAGAATCAGACGAGGGATGAGTTATCTTCTTTTCTTCCCTCACCTAACAAGACAAAGCGCGGCGTTGAATTCCGCCACGCATTTAACTCGTTGAACTCACTCACTCACATAATTACGCGTGTTGAATGGCTGAACTCAATGACGCATTTTCTCAGAGCTGGGGAATACATATAGTTAATTGTAATAATTCCCCGAGTGGAAGGAGGCACCCACTGCAGGTGCTGTCACACTACGTCACGACGCCCTTAAATATTTGTTAAACATTGGTTGCTAATTGGCAGAGCTCAGCGCCATATCTCGTCTACCAGAGCGGGGGTATAACAATGAGGTGAATATATTAATCCCAACAAGTAAAAATCCAACCCACAACCGTCGCATTTACAGTCAGACATTATTCCACTGCGCCAAGACGGCCTCGTAAGCTTACTTTATTTAATACATAAAGATTTAATTAAAAAAAATGAACCAAGTCAGGTGTAACGTTATATAAGTACTGTACTGTGTAGGTCAAGAAGCCGTACGCCAAGGTCGTCGCTTATTGAAGTACGCAAGTATCGAGATTGCAATGCTATTACGTCTCAGTACGTTGTAAACAGAAAACTAATAATAATTTTAACATTTTTTATTTATAAAGTGTGAAAAATGAACACGCAATATCTCGAAAGTTGGGCGGTGCATGGGAAAAAAACAAGATATTTTGAGAAAACGATCAAAAACATTATGAAATACACTTGGAATACGTTTTTTTAGAAAATGTATAAAAAAAATTACGTAGCGAGATTTGATCTTCCTCTCTATTTTTTTGTGGCGTGGTTGGTCAGCGATCCTCACTGTGATTGACAAAGCCCGGTGTTTAGGTTTGAGACTGACAAAATGTCTTGAAAATTGGGCTGAAAGTAGGGAAAGTTGTTCCCTACTTGTTGTTGACGCTTGTAAATCAATAAAAATCAATCAATCAAAACAAAGAAAAGAGACAAATTAGTGGGAGACCAAACCAGACCAAATTAATCCATTTTTCGCCTTTCGTACAAGCGAAGAACTGTATTTTTAGTGGCGGATTTTAACACCGCAATTTGTCTAACCGCTAACCCTATACAATATAATATAATATAAACTATAATTGAAATATAATTTGATAATATTTTCCAATTTAATTCGATCACACAAGCATAATGTACAAATAATGCAATAAATTCATCAATATTGCATCCTGGGGAATACCAATTACTTCAATATAAATAGAGAAAGTTGAAATAATTATAATTAATCACTACTTATCACAGTTTAGTTTGAATATTGAGTGGCGGAACTCTACGCCGCGCTTCGTCAATTAGAATGTTAAAATATAACACAGCCATCGCGTACCGTCAAGCATTGACCCACTGCGCCAAGACGAGTTTATTTTTAACTATACATATTAAGAATTTTACAATTTTCGGACTCTATAAAACAATGTGTATGTATAATTTAGTGATGAATAGTTTTTTTTTCTAGAAATTTCTTTAAGTGTTATAAATAGCGAAATGTTTTTCTTCTATCATGACTAAGATTTAATTATATTTAACTATTTTTATTTAAATATAATTATTAGAAGTTGTTTATTGTGAATCATTCTAATTGGGTGAAAAAACTTTTAATTCAACACGCATATTATTACCCTTCTTCTTTATATTCTCGACAAGTAAGTGGTAAACGCAGCATTCTCTACCTTCCGAATATTTTAACACATATTTTCTTCAAATATTATTTATTCGTTCAATGTAAGCTTAAACTCACGACAGTATTCCAACAGTTGCAACGTAACTAAGTAAAAAATGGGGTAAAAAGGTTATTTCTTTAGTTTCACTTTATATACTGTATGTAACAGAGTAACCGAAGGCCAAGCCGAGGGAATCTAGTGTCAAGACACTCCATTCAATTTATTAAGACAATTTTTAATATTTTAAAAGTGTTAATCCACACTTAGGAAAGAAAAAATATAATAATTTCGACGTAGCTTGATGAGAACGTATGGCTTAGTGGTCAGAGCGTCTGGTCGGTGTCCAGGAGGCGCGGGTTCCAGTCCCGCTCCCGCTCAAATTTTTCTACGTTTTCTAAAGAAGTAGAAAGTCTTCTTACCAGAGAAAGAAAACAAAAATAATTTATTCCCCGGAGTAAGAATCCAACCTACAACACGTTGCAGTCAGAAGCTGTGTTTATTTAATTTGAAATGTCCTACTTTAAACAATAATACGTATTATTTTATATCTGTATGTCATTTCCGTTCTACATAATTATTAAAAAAGAATTTCCCCTATAAGCAACCGAAGTTAATGACAGATAATAAATAATATGATTCTTGAAGACAATTTCAAAAATATTAAAAAATAATTATTTTTTTTGAAAAATAATTCTAAAAATACGTATCACAGCTAAATTTTTCTTGCATATGCAGGGTAGGCAGAAGGAGGTGCCCTGGTGTTAAAACACTCCGCTTCCCAGTTTTCGCCGATTTCTGGAGGCATTGCGTTTTGAGTGGCGGAACACAACGCCACGCTTCGCTTCGACACCAGAGAGAAGAAATGAAAATATTAAATATTTTATTTCCTCGAGTGGCAATTGAACCCACAACGTTCAACGTTCTGTAGCGTTTAACTTTACAGTCACATTTGTGCTTGTGCCTCTGCGCCACGTGTAATTGGTTGAGTTAATTTTTTTAATTATATTTAATAACTAGCGGCCCGCCTACGGCTTCGCCCGCTTAAAATACATGATTATTGATTTAATAAGCAGAATTGTTTGACA
>DVQK01000466.1:0-11207 GCA_018231685.1 Heliconius clysonymus
CGCACACAGCAGGGTAGGCAGAGGGAACCTAGTGTTAAGACACTCCGTTCCCAACCTTCTGCCGAATTCTGGAGGCATTGCGTGTTGAGTGGCAGAACTCAATTTTCTTATTTTTAAGATGTACATATATCTATGAATATCTGGAATAATGGTCTGAATGGAAAACAAAGCGATACATAATAAATATTGCAGTTTTCATAGTCATATTGCATAATATCTAACAAATTTTAGTGATGTGCCGCTTGCAACTCGATGAACCTGTTAATAAAATGATTTGAATAATATTTGCTTTCTAGTCCATTTATATAATGTCATGCAATTATAAAATATTTAAACGCCCATATTATTTATATTCTCGGATGTTATCCTCATATTATAACAATTACTTTGTATTTTGATTAAATCGATAATTTTTTTTTTCATCATAATACTAAAATATCAGTAATAATAGCTTAAAGGTAGTAAATCCACTTATTTAACTCCAGTAGCAATAGCGAACCCATTCAATTTCCGATAATTTATGAACTAAGCAGCACAGGGATTTCCCACGGTGCAACCTCTTGTTCATTAATTGAAAGTTAACTGATATGTGGAAAATATTTAGTTGGCCGTTTTAGATAGAGATCAATACAAAACATATATAAACATAAATTATTTGAAATTTCCTTGTTGTTTTAATATTATTCTATCTCAATCAACTTAAACTTAAATGTAAAATTATAAAAAAATGTAAAGATTAAGTCATTATAATATTCATTGTCTAATTAATCTGTAATTGTTTATAACGAGTATAAAATAATTGACCTATTTATCTAACGCTTATAAATTTACAAAATGATTGATTTTATTACTTAACAAAATGACATTTTAGATTTATCACAATGTATTGCAATGTATTGCAATTTAGGTATTATATCATGTTTGATCATAATCATGATTTGTTGAGCTAAATACCTAATTGTAGCGTCCTTTCCTAGAAACCTCAGTGACTCGTACTCGTAACTTGGTAAGATTTTCAAGGTTGTACAAGAATAGTGTAGATGTGAGAATGTGGGAGCAACGATGTTTGTTGCTATTAAACACTGCTAAATATATCGCAGCCAATGTTTTATTGTTTGGTCTCGCAAGTGTCAATTTTGTAATAGTAGGTAATGTAGCAAGCCATTATATTTAATAGATTTCTAATTTTTTTTGCGTTGGAATATTATAAAGAAATTTTAAAAAATATGTATATTTAATTTTTTTAAAGAAATTCTATTTATGTAGCTGAACACAATGTTCAGATTAAATGTAAAAAAAAACGTGTAATTTGGTTTCAATATTCTCGAAAATAAATAACTAAGGTACGATAATGTACTATGCTTTTTGGGTAGTATGAAATAAGATCTATTGATTCTGAGAAATAAAACGAAATATAAAATATAAATAAAACTATAATAAATTAAACAAATTGATAACATTTGGCGAACAAATCTTAGTAAACATATCAAATAATAAACAGAAAATATTTTCATATATCGAAATTATAACAAAATTAACAAAAAGGTACACAACATATAAAATAAGTACAATAAAAAAATTATATACATAAATATACGTACAAAATTTAAATAAGCATAATATGAGATATTTTTTATCTAAAGTGTAATATCTCAAGAAAAAAAAACGAATAAATTAACTACGTTACGTTACGTGGAAATATACTTTCCATAATATCTCATATTTAGCTAAACACATAATAAATAATAATAAAAATAATAACTATCAAATAAATAAAAAGAGTGAAAGTAAAAAAAAAAACACTTTTCAGTCTGTAATCTGTAAACAGTTCATATAACCATAGGTGGCATATTCCAAAGTAGAAGGTACAGTAGCGTCGCAACACACCCCGGGGTGTCGTACCAGATAGTGCATTTACAGTGTCAACTTTGCAATAACGCAAACTTGTAGCGGGCTTTGCAAACGCACCCCTGGCACGAACCCCGAGACGTAATCAAAACAGTCGATATCGATAGTTCACGCGCTAATTCGAACGTCACTTAGTTGCACTAAATTTTGTCTTTATCACTTTAAATTTTTATTTATTTAAGAAGATATAATTACATTATATTATATTATAATATAAAGCATTTAGCCAGTGTTAGTGTGTTAGTGATATAGGATGAGAATCACGTAACTGTTGCCATTTATATTTAATTTAGTTTCTAAGCGCGTACACTAATTAATATTTTATGTGTGGCCGAGTGTCATATTAACTGATTGACACCATTCCTTATGTAACATTGGATTAAATATGGATTACACGTACAAGCCGCATATTTCATAAATAATTAGAAAATACAATGAAACGGAATGAACGGAGTGTCTTAACACTAGGTTCCCTGTGCCTACCTCGCCGCATGAAGCATAATTTAATTTAATTTTGACTAACTTTTTAATTCAACTTTGATTTATGTAAGACTAGAGTACGGGTCTGACTCTTGGTTCACCACTTCCCATTAAATTGTTTAAAGGAAAGTTACATTCAAAAATATATTCACGTTTTATTATTGCATTTAACTAGAACATCTAATCGGAAACGTTATTTAACATTTTTCTTTTATCATTCAATAAGCGATGTTTAAAATCGAAGCGAAAAATCGCTTTATTTATTTTTATATAATAAAAATATAACTTTTTTAGTTGTTTACAATATTTATTTCAAAAATATTTTATTTAACAATGTATCTATTTACGTAATGTGGAGATACATTATATTATAATTTACTATTATATATCCTCTACGCAATATGTTCATTGGTCATTAAGACGTCAAACGGCAAACTGCAAACAGATCAAGGCAAGGTAGAAATTGTAAGTTTCCATTCGAGCATTGTATTATTTATCTAATAAAATAATTTTAAACGATTACACTATTCTAGTTAATATAGAACAAACTATCCACGTTTAAATTCTATTTCATAATAATGTATGAGTCTAAAAATTATATGAGTATTTTTACTTCAAATCATGACTCAAGCGCGAAACGTCATTTTGACGTGACGTAATAGAATAAAGGATACTAATGATAACGTCGACACGTGTATTTGATATCTCTATATTATTTACTTATAGATAGAAAACACGCTGTAGATATTAATAATAAAGAAATGTGGTATACCATTTAATTGCAAGCAAATAATATTTAAATATTATATTAAACTCAACAATTTATTTAGTATTGTGATATTTTTTTTAATGATTGTCTCTTAACCGTGTGAATCGCGAGTCGTCGGCATTGTGTCGACAACTACAGCATAGAGCATTAAAGTCAATTGTTTGTAATTACTGTGTCGTTAGAGACGGTTTTCGCTCAGCGTATAAAGGTGCGCGCGCGCAAGTAGGCCAGACGGCCTTGCTTCAGACGTAGCCCTCCATCCGTTCTGTTGGGCAATGAAATAAACCGAAACATATCTAACTTACAAATATCTTTGAATGGAATTGAATGGAAAGTGTACAAGCTATTGTATTATTGAAACATGAATTATTTATAAAAAATGAAACACTAGTCAATTTAGGTATGTATGTAGAAATGTAAAAAAAACTGTTTTACAGTTGATTTTTCAGTGAAATTAATAACTTTAAGTTAAAACAGTGCGCCTAGTAATAACATGGTATTGGAATATTTTCTAATACGTAGTTTCAAAGCCACGTGTATACTGTAGGTACGTATATTAGGCATCGTGACTTCAGCATATTGTAATTCCCCGTGTGCATCCGATGATCTTTGACTCACGAGTCCCTCGTCAATGACACAAAAAAATATATACGGATAAGTTTTGTTTGTATCTATCTATTTATCTATCAATCTCTTAGTTGTGACATATTATTTTGCGAAAACACTAAGTTTTAAGGTAAAATATACTTAAAAAAAAATTTTTATAGCGGCGGAATGAAGCGGTCTGTTTGCAGTCAACCACGTGAGAAACAAAAAAAACGATTTACTGATAAATGCATCAAATTAAAAAATAAATAAATAGTGACCGAGGCCAATCTTAAACCGCAATGCCGGCCGCCTACGCTCCGCTATGTGCTCAACGCACACTGACGCAAGTTGCATACGTAAGATTGCACATTAGAAACAGCCAGAGCAACTAACCAAGATTAGGTATAAGACAGTATGAAATAACATTCTATGCATAATATTATGTATAGCATTTAATTTTATTAATTTGTAGGTAAGTTTAAAACAAATTTACATTGAAGCTTCATGCTGTATCTCCACATGTAGCCTAGAGTAGGCAGAGGGAGCATAGTGTTAAGATACTCCACTCCCCACTTTTCGCCGAATTCTGGAGGCATTGCGCGTTGAGTGTCGGAACTCAACGCCGCGGTTTGCCTTGATACCATAGCAAAGAAAATGGAAGAAGGAGCAGGAAAATGGGTATTGAACCCACAATCTGTCGCGTGACAGTCACACGCTTGTGCTCTGCGCCACGACTGGCTTCAGCCTGACCTAATTAATTAATATAATAAAAAAAAAACATGAATTATATATAACATATAAACTAATCGATAATAAAATCGATAATTCGAAAGTACGTAATCGAATTAAAACGTAAGAAAGTAGGACAAACAATAGTTGGCTCCCATACGCTAGATAAGCTGCATTGTGCAATTGTGTATGGGACTCGACATGATAAATTATGGTCGTTTGATTGCCGTTCTACACTATTAATACGTCCTTGAATACATGGCCTGCATGGAACGGTTACCGGTTAGAATGTCATAGTTAATACTGTTACATACAAAATGGAATGTTCCGTTCCGTTCCGTTTTTTTTACCTATATAATATATATATATCGTTATATTTATTATTTACTAAATTTTTTATGATATATATATCGATTTTAGTACGCAGAAGCGGTTATAGTGATGTTGCTTTTGTTGATTGGCCACGAGAGCCGGTCGGAAACGCCACGGTCTAACGAACACTTTCCCTCTCTACGTCACATCCAGTTTCGACATATAATTTTCATGTTTAAATCCCGATTGGAATGTATATTGTTTTATGTATGTATTCCAATGTAATTGTTATCAATTGAGAATATTTTAATGGTATTTTAAGGTTTTACATTTAAAACTATCGTTTATATTAAAATCTCACGAAAACGAGATTCTAGGTCCATATAGCTAATCTGAATTAGATTTGAGCTGTATTCATCTAGTATTATTACTATGAATATTCTACGTTAAATGTCGCATAGCGAACATTCCAATTGCGACCTACAAGTACAACTACATCATACTTTATGCTAATATGCAGTCATGCGAAGCCTCTCTAAACGAGTTAAATTAATATTGAAATTATTTATAAAATATACATGCAGAAAGCCTCCTTGAGCTCCTTAAATATCTTATGCCAATTTAAAAAAGAAACAGTGATGATCAGAAAATGCAATGCTGCACGCGCCTAGCCGGGTACTTATATACAGGTAGGGGTAGCCGCCCGGCTCGTGGCGAGGCCGTCTAATCATCTAGTTTAAAATAAACCCGCTGTAGGCGGAGACTTGCGCAACACTCAATTCCAATGTTCTAGAAGCGACACTACACGACACTGGACACTACACTGGCGGCCGGAGTCCGGGGCCCGGGGCGTGCAGAGGCGGCGCGCGCGGCCACAGCACTGCGTCGCGTTCCACTTTTCCTTCCGGCGGCGGCGTGCGGGCCGCGCCGCGAGTTGGCAGCGGCACACCTTGCATAACCGTCGGTTTCGCAAAGCGGTCGGTGCAGCGGGCGGCCCGGCTGGAAATACGCCACCACCGCCGCCACCGTCACCGCCGTCACCACCGCCACCACCGGCGCCGCCGTCGCCGCGTGTCCCACCTGTCACCCCACCGTTCGTCACTTCACTTTCGCCCGCGAGCTCGCTTTCATCCTCAGAAAATCGAATGATTCGTAGAAATTTTCGTCAAGTGGAGTGACTTGTTGTACGCGGGATACGCTGCGTCACGTCAGTCACGCACTATAGCGAATGCAACGTCAATTAGGTCGCCGTGCGTACACTCTGCCTTCAGTTTCTTTCTTAACTAGCCCATGGTATTTAATCTCTAACGTGTTTACTTTATGTTTAGTTTGAAAACCTTAGTGTAAATAGTACAGTAGAGTGCCGTGCCTTAACAAGATAACCGCTCTAAGGCTAAATGCTCTCGGTTAGAATAATGTCGCCGCGGGCCTCGAGCGCCACAAATAGATGCTCCATTTCGTCGGCCGAGTGCCGACCCACCGAGATAAGCGAAAACACTGCAGAAACATTTCTATTTTATATTTAGAATAGTCCTATAACTATTCATGATAAAGAAAATTAAAAAAAAAAAAACTATTTTAAGCGATTGAGAAATCAAAGTAAAAATATATACTTAACCAAAATGATTCTCTGGATGTATTTGCAATTGAATAGAACGGAGAAAGAAAACTTTGGCATATCTATTTTCGAAGGTACGTGTCACCGAGTGGCCCTAATATCGTTTTCACGAGTGCGAAGTGACCTCGCGCTGTCACCGGCGGTGTTGGCCGCCGATAAAACAATATTTCAGTAGTCGGCGCTGGCTTTACTTTGCGTTGTACTATGAATCAAGGCCGGTTGACTCACGCGCAGAGATCATAGATCATGCAACACGCATGCGCACGCTGCGTTTCACATATCTATTCCAATTAATATATAAACAAATGTTATGTTTAAATCGGTTTTCAGTTATTAGGTTGTCAGATACAAAAATTGTGTTATTAAGTTACATCTTCATAATAAATGCAAAATATTCAAATTATTACAAAAAATGAAAGCGAACAACACTTTCATTTTTTAAAGATAAAAAGCAATTCAAAATTACTTTCTAAAATAAAATTTGTAATAAAATATTTTTGCGATTAAATGTATAAGGTACCTTTTTACATTTTATTTTCCAAGTGACATATTGAGGGATATTTATTTATCATTGTAACTGCCAGTACAATGATAAATAAATATCCCTCCATATCTCAATTGGAAAATAAAATGTAAAAAAAAGACAGTAAATAAAAAACCCGAAGAAAATATTTTTTAAGGCGAGATTGTTGAAGTAGTTCCTGAAATGATATACTGTATATACATATATGTATATTTCGTTACTGATAGTACCTATAAAACTATAGGTTAGGAGCGTAATGGATGACATTCTCTATCGAAATTTTCTTTTAAAATCTATTTTAAATTTGGATAAAATTTAAAGATTTTTATCCATCCAGACACTCAAGTGTCATTTGTTAGTAAGTTTAAATGAAAATCAATAAAAAGTTATTTTGTTTATATTTTTCCTTTTATAAAAATATAAACATTACATCTTGTATAAGTATATACTAATTACTTCGTAGAAAACACAAAGCCAGGTCGTTGATATAATAAGTTGGTAATTTAAAGAAGAGGCAATCAGTTAAGCCATAATTTTTATCGTTGACGAGTCGAGGGCAACACGTAGATGTATTTTAGGACTCCTGGGACGGTATTTTGCGCCATTTTAGCTCAGCGATTAAAGATATGCTGTGGAAAAGTTGATATTCTTTAACGAAGTTATTCAATGTTCATAAGGAACTGAGAAAATAATATGTAAATTAAATAGATTATGGGGAACGGAGTGTCTTAGCACTAGGTTTGCACTACCTATTGCTGTGTGCGGGATACAGCGTGAAGCTGATTTATTTATATTATTTAAATAGATTATTATGTTGCTATGATGTAAAGAGTAATAAGAAGAGCGATGTAAAATATAAAAAAAAGTCTTAATGAAAACAGTAGGTACTCGGTTGAATTGGAATAAACGGGAACGCGGCACTAATTAGTGCCTATGCCTATTGATGCACTATAGCCAATATCAACGACTTCCTGCATTTGTACCCGGGCGAGGGAGGCGGCACCCGGGGGGAGGGGGAAGGCTGGCAGCTCGCCCAAGGACGCACCTAGGCGACCTAGGACTTGCGGTCAGGGTCAATATGGAATTAATCAATATAATCAAGCCTTAATTACGATATCTAATATATTATATCTAATAAGCGGTATAAAAATTATTTAGGCCACATTACGAGAAACGCGAAATATGGACTGTTGCGGCTTATCATACAAGGCAAAATCCAGGGAAGAATCCGTGGGTCGATATCAAAGGACCAAGTTGCATTAATGATCGTTGAGCTTCGCAAGAATATGTTACTCTAAGAAGAAGAAAAAGAATACTTAAATAAAATAAGATTTTACTATGACTTTAAAGAAAGGAACGCCGCAACTGGCCTAACCAAGAGAGACGAGGTACACGAAAAGCGGAGGCCCGTCGCCATTCATCGCATTCCACAGGTGGGTTGGCAAAGATCTTAGACATCTCGCGCGTTACGAAACACCATTTTGCAATATCGAAATGCAACATACAATTTTAATTATTAAACATTGCAAATCAAACTTTCTATGGATTTGCGAAAATTGTTATAAAAAACAGCTAATGACGTCGCGTGTCTCGTCGAGGCGTATCGTGAATTACAATGGCCGGGGCGATCACCGACGTTACGAAATGCTTTAGAAAGTCGAGCCACGGTCAATGGTCTCGCCAGGGAAAGTTTCGTATGCGTGTGCCTTGTATGCCTCGAATGCGTGCGTTTCGCAATAAGATGCATGTCGTGCGGGCCTCGAGTGTGAGATGAAAGTGAGAGATAGCGTTAGCATATAAAGTGGTGTGACCTTTTGAAAAAGAAATTAGAGAGTCACGAAAACTTCTTTATAGCACTATTCGGTTTTTTTTATTTTGGAAAGGTGAAGACGGTATGGCAACTAACAGTTTACTAAAGAAAATTGAATATATATTAAATTTTTAATGCTATACACAGTTTGATCACACAATACGAACTGCTATAAAATGATATGATAGGGCCACGCCACGAAGTATAAAAAAAAGTTGCTTTATCAAAAACATACGTTTGGCAATGTGTTAAATGTCAATCGGTACAGTCGCGAGCAACGAGTTAATAAAATTTTAACTGGAGTGCCAATCGATAGTCGGAAGGGAGAGGGTGGGCGGTACACTGTATGTGTGGGCCGACATGCAACATGCCCGGGACCCGGAGGTCCGGGTGCACCTGCGCATTTTGCTCGTGAATTATAGCACCACCCTCCCTCCCCCCTCACCCCTTACATCACCGTCCGCCCCCACGACGCTCCTACCCCGCCCGCACCCACTGGCGACCTTCAGTGATGCATCCCTGGCCAAACGCCAGGTGCAGCAGCACTTTATAAATTTCATAACACTTTAAATTATGCCAACTAACTTGTAATCGATGAACAACACCGATATACACTACAATGCATTGACTATTACATAATATTCCATATAAGCATTTTTAATTATTTACTATTTTAACAAAACAAAATCATATCTTCTAACTACTCAATGTAATGGCTGAAGAGGTATTAGAATTAATCTGATAATGTTGAAAGGCTGTTATCAGAGGGGTGGGGCGGTGAGGGCGGAAGGGGGCGGGCGCGCCGAGGCTGCTGTTTACAACAAACACAGATCAGAATCTCCTGCCATTGTTATTGGAAAAAAAAACAGGTTTATTTTCCTTCCAAATCATATAAATACAATACCTTTGACTGACACTCATATAGGCTTAAGAAAATATATTGAATCACAGATTTTAATATCTAATTAGCACCTGGGGTACTCTCGGTACCTTCATATAGCGTATGTAATGACTGGGTACAGCGCAAGAGCACGGTAGCCACGGAATGTGAACGGTGAAAGTAGTTTCGTCCGCTACCGAGTAAAAGAGTTTTCCACGCGGTTTCACCTCGCGCAACAGGTGCGATCGCGGTCGCAAGTACACCGCGGCACGGTTTAGTATAAACGATATAGAAAAAAAAAACGATAAATATGATATCACATTAATATATAAATATATATATATGGCAATAACAAAGTAACAATATAAAGGCAGAATGCACAGGGGCGTCAACGTTGCATCGCACGGCGTAATACGCGCGCACTGTCGGAGGCGCGGCAGGCGACTGTGAGCTGCACCGAAATAACTGCTCGGTGCAGCCCGGCCGCTCGATGCAACCATCCCCCCTACCCTCCCCCCTCCAGGTCACGGCTGCAGGTCGTCATGGCGATGGAGTTCTGAGCCTGTATCGATCCAGCTGTTGCTTCAGCTCCCAGATGTCCTTGAACTTCAGACCTTTCGGATGGAAGCTTCCAATACATCTTGCACTTCGATTGTAATGATGTCATCACAAATGAGATAATACAGTTTTCAATGAGAAAACTGCGATTAACACAAAAAGTAAACACTTTTCCTCAAAGAATACGACTTTTACTAAATATAGACGAAAAACATGAAATGTCGTGCACACTTATTTTTAGTTGTAAATTTTTTTTCTCAAACATTACCATTTTAAATTAATTTCACTTATACGCGAAATGGAAAAAGAATGTTACAAAAAAACAGCATAAATATTAGATACATATGCACATACAGTAGTAAGTATATTATTATAATGCTGGTATATAAACGCAACTGTGTGGGTTCGATTCCTACTCGGGAAAATTCGTTAATTTCCCCGCTCTGGTAACAAACACGGCGTTGAAAACCGCCACTCCACATGCAGTACCTCAAGAATTCAGCGGACAGAAGAGAACGAAATAATTGAAAGGGAACAGATTGTCTTAACATCAGCCTTTCTTTCCCTCTGCCTAAATTGCTAAGACTTAACTGTTAGGACCTAATAAACAATGTTTTACATTATTCTGTACATTCGATAATAAACTGTTATATCTCAAAGAAAAGCATTATTGTATTTTTCAATTTAACCAAGTTCAACTTACCAAGTACATGTAGTTAGTCTTATTTATACTATATCGGTACATTTGCTTCTGGCTTCACGCTGTACGCACACAGCGGGGTAGGCAGAGGGAACCTAGTGTTTAGACACTCCGTTCCTCACTGGATTATAAATATTAGATATTATTTGTTTCCGAATATTTCTTGAAACATCTGATATTATTATAAATTCAATGGTAACGAACATAACGATTTTTAACGTGTATTTGAAATATGATGATGAAATGACCATATTTTTCATTCTTTTTTTTTAACTTTCAATTGCACTAATTCTAAATATTGAGTTGCCCTTGTATATATTTGTTGATGCAAG
>DVQK01000467.1:0-11203 GCA_018231685.1 Heliconius clysonymus
TTTTTTTTTTTGCTTACTACGTTCCATATAATATTTTAAAAAATTACTTCATAAAAATACACCATAGTGTCTATCTTTTAAAATAAAAAATCGAATTTGTAATACAAATAAAGAATTACTACTCTACCATATTTAATTTACAGTACGAAAATCTATTACAACTTTTGTTCTTCATCACATTTATATTTAGTAATGGCTTGATTTGGTATTGGTTAACGTTAATATTTAAAAAAATAAAAGTAAATTAAAGTAACATAAGTCAGATGATTGTTTTTTCTTTTTAAATTTATATTATAGAAAAAAAATTGCCGCAGTTCAGTATATTTTTCAATTTTTATATATTTACTAACGCTGTTCATAATAGAACCTTTTTTTTGCTAGAACCTTGACTTTAGTGTGAGTTCATATTTTATGTAAAGATTTTTGTTTTTATTTTTCATATATTGCTTTTGTTAGTAAAAAATCTGGAGTGGGCACCTATTCCTACGCCCATGCTCATACTGCTGCATTTATAATGAACTCAACATTTAGTATATTAAATAGTAAATATTGTTATAATATACCATTACAATTTATTTGCAAAAATATCAGAATTGGAACATTGTATTGAATTTATATTATTAATTTGAAAGTACATTAAAATAATAGATTCATATAAATAAAATATCGATGATACTCCACTAATCAATGGAATTAAAAGCATTCATAGTGTGTATCACATCAAAATTCAAATGTACGTACGTACAAGAACATACGTACGTAAGTACATACAATTGCCACTTATACTTATTATATATAATAAGTATTATATATATGTATGAATGTAGGTATATATGTATATGTGTGTACAATGTTTAATTATGTATTTATATACATATCATTTGATGTTTATTTATAATTTAAGTTATATTTATATATATGTAATATATACGAGTATATGTTGTTTGCTGTATTAATTTATTATTGTGATTGTTTACATCTCCTACCCTTTTCCTTCTCTTTATATACTATGCTTTAAGGTTGCCTAAAAGAGATCGCTGTTTTAGCAATAAGGCCTCGCCTCTTGTACCTGTTCGTTTTTTGTTACCTAATTTATTGTTTGTGTTCTTTATGGGTGTACAATAAAGAGTATTTTTATTATAAATAAATGTATGCCTGAATTCTAGTATCTTAAATACATTTTTTTTAGTTTTACACTGTGTTCCGCACACAGCAGAGTAGGCAGAGGAAACCTGGGAACCTAATGTTAAGACAATCCACTACACTCCAGTTCCCCACTTTGGAGTGGCGAAACTCAAAGCCGCGCTTTGCATCGTCTCCAGAGCGAAGAAATTAAAATATTAAATATTTCCTTCCCCCGACTGCCAATATTGAACCCACAACCGTCGCGTTTTTACCCTGCGTCACGACGCCCCAAATATAAAATATTTGTGCTCTTTTAAATTGCAAAATAAAAGGTGTGCCATTGAGATTAAAATAAATAACTCGCACAGTTATTAATTCCAAAACTAATATATAGTTTTAAAATATATTTCAATATTTAATACTTACGAAATTATTTCATCCAACTTTCAATATAACAAGTCAAAAGTTGCAACTTTGTGAAAATTTAAATGTAAATTGTGCGCGAAATGAAAATTTACACCACCAAACTTACTATAGCTTTTAATCGTTCAGTATTATACTAAAATTATTTTTAATCATTACCATGCATTTTGATTTGAGTTAGTCAATTTTCCTTAAACTGTCAATAATAAGTTATATACGAGTATAAGATTCTTTTCTTATATTACCAATAAACGTCTAGGACAGACTTATGTGTAAAGTGATTGTCAGCTTCACGCTGTGTCCCGCACATAGCAGAGAAGGCAGAGGGAATCAAGGCACCTAGTGTTAAGCTACCCTGTTATTTGCGGAATACGACGTGAAGTTAAAAAAATAATAACACGATTAATAAAAATAATGAAAATCAGATGTACTTTTTTATTTTTATTACAATATGTATTATTGTAGAAAACTTAGTCATAAATCAGTATATTTTACAATTTAACTAATAATAAATGTAAATATTGTTTTTTTTTTTTTATAAAACTTAATAGAGGCCATCGTAGCGCAGTGGCATAAGGCTGTGACTGTAACGCGATGGTTGTAAGTTTGATCCCCATTCGAAGAAATTAATGATTATTTATTAATATTTACATTACTTCGATCTGGCACCAAGGCAAAAGCCCGGCGTTGAATTCCGTCACTCAACACACGCAATGCCTCACGAAACTCGGCGGAAAATGGAGAACGGAGTATCTTAACAATAGGTTCCTCCTATATGCGGGATACAATGTAAAGCTGATTTTTATTTATTATAAATGAATTACATTAAAAAGGCAGGTAGTGCGCTGTATTGCGGTCAATTCCATTGGAGCATCGCGGACGTAGATTTATGAACGTGTTGAGTGACAGTTTTCTAACCGTTTTCCTTAGCTTCCTGTCGTTGTAGGCGATAAAACATCTTTCAATTCTTTTTTTTTAATGGATTTTACAACTTTAAAAGTCAGTTGTGGTTTACAGGCACAAGCGTGTAAAGCGACCGTAAAGGCGACAGGTTGTGGGTTCAGTTCCCACTTAAGGAAAGGAAATGTTTAATATTTTTATTTCTTTGCTCTGGTATCGAAGGAAAGCGCAGCGTTGAGTTCCGTCATTTAAAACGCAATGACTCCATAATTTGTGCGTTAATCACACTCAAGACAAATATTTATGTTAATTCCATTGTTCTTCAATTAAAGACGCAAACATTGTTTATTTGTTATAAAATATTCGTTTTAGGTAGCTTTAAAATTTCTTACGTGATGTAATCATCACGTCATCACTATGAAATTATGGTAATAGATAGATCCTCTATATACTCGTAATCTACGCTATTTGATGCAACCGAGGGTTCCCGTGGATTTAAGGAGCTTCCGTCTCAACTAAAGCTATTAAATAATATAATCAAGTAAAACATTTATATTTGAGGCCAGTTGTGTCGTAATTAACAGGGGCACAAGCGTGCAACTGTAAACGCTACAGGTTGTGGATTCTATTCCCACTCGAGGAAAGGAAACATTTAATATTTTAATTTCTTTGCCCTGACGTAAAGGCAAAGCACAGCTTTGAGTTACATCACTCAACACGCAATGCCTACAAAATTTGGCTGAAAATGGAGAAAGGAGTGCCTTAACACTAAGTTTCCTCTGCTTATCCTGCTTTGTGCGGAATACAGTGTGAAGCTGTATAGACAACTTTTGCTTCACGCTCTATATCACATAGCGGCAAGTATAGTAGGCAAGAAGACCATTATGTAAAAAAAAAATTCTCCGCTTTACGGTCAATTTTTTGACGTTCATAAAAGAGGAGGTATATTCAAAAATTGCAATAATACAATACATAATATAGTATAATATTTCAATACTCAAAATGGACAGCGCAGTGACTAAACTTATTCTATTTTCATAAATTTTCTCCTTTTTACAGTATGTAATGTTTATTTAACACAACAAAAAAACTAAGTAAATGGGCTAAAATGAAGTGAAAAATGATATTATTTTGTTAAAACACTGATGCATATATAGTATTTTACGTTAGAGAGCAGATTGAAGTTCACATGTCATCATGTATTTACACTATAATTACTTCGATTTATTGTAACGATCAAAATGTACAAGGGACGTATACATATAATTAAAATAATATTTCCATCAAAAACGAACTTTTACTAGTAAAAATAATATGAAGAGTAAATAAGAATATTCCAATAAATTTACAATTTATCTCAGAAACAATATTATAAAAAAACTGGCTGCAAAAATAACAGTTATTATTTATATGAAAAACAGGGTAAATGTAAAACGCTTGGCTTATTAACGATTTCAATTGGAAATAAATTTTCCGAAACACAATGTACTACTGTTTTTTTTTTGTTTTTTTATGCATTTTTACTACAAAAAACGAAACGACTTTATTTACTGCTCTGTAGAAATCTACATAACATATGTATCTATATATAACTCTGCCGTTACTGAGTGACTGACAGACCACACACATCGCAAACTACTCCAGATAGGACACTGAAACTTGGCATATAGATTCCTTGGAGAGTGGAGGGAAATAAAACAGAGAGTATTTTTTAGAATTCCTACGGAAATCGGAAAAATCGGGTTTTTACTCTCGCATTTTGCCACTAATATTGCATATCATTCTATATATAATATTACGAGTAAAATAAGTGTTATTGTATTTTTTCAAACCAAACAATATTTTGTATGAAAAAATGGAATACAAAAAATATTAATATTGCAAGGAATATTATTTTTACCATTACAGAGTGAGTAGCAAGGAGTAGTATAATAGAAAGGAATGGAATTACTTTATATAAAATATTACTGTTATTATAAAGCATTCCTCATAGTTTATTCTTAATTAGCACTTATTAGTTCGAGCTGTAACAATTGATCAACTTGTAATAATTGTATCCTCATGAAACTTGTTAATTATACGTAGCGTAGGTGACAATACAATATTATGGTATAAACGAGCTAGGTAATGATTGTATCTGGATCTCAATATTAGAGCTCTTCAGAGTTTACTAGTAAACTATTCCAGAGCTTTGGCTCATATAACATAAAGCTCCGAGCATACCACTACTCTTTACCACTTGTATCACTTTTTAGAAAAGCGTGTTTTTTTTGTTGTTGTTTTTCTTTAAAATATATATTATTTATGTATCTATTTAGAGATGACATTTATAAAAACACATTAAAAATTATTCAATCACAAAAATAATAATATAGCAACATTACACCAAAATAGTGCTCGAGAAAAGTCGGCATGATGATTTTATACAAGTCTAATGTCACTTTACTACACACACAGCAAAAATAACAGTGTTGTGTATCTTCTCAATACGTGTTGTATCTCTTCTTAATACGTGTTCTCAATATATGTTGTGTTCAAGCGTTGAGTACATTTAAGACAAATATTTATGTTATACCACTCCCTCTAATTGCATTGTTCTTCAATTAATGGAAGAAAAAGACGCAAACATTGTTTAGTGAAAATAGATTTATTTAACTGTGAGCTAACGAGTGTATTTAGTTCAGATAAACGCATATTATTCGTTAAACTTTGTTTTTCTGCTACATATATATAATAGTGGAATGCCACGTATCCAGGTGGTGTGGATGGTATTTTAGTTTATGACGTGCTGTGCGACGGCAGGTAACAGATCAAACAGTTCTCCAGAACACTCTCAATGATGAATGCGATAAAGAACGCACAGCGACGAGACGTCTAAGTGTCAAGCCTTTCACACATCCTCCTGGGTCCTCAACGATTCGAACGGCTCTACTCTGTAAAGTTAGAAAATTCGGCGGCAGATAATATGTCAAACAGTATTTCAGACCCCTCCCCATGATAAAGGTGGTAGAGAACGCACAGCGAGGATACTTTTCTTTCACAGAGAGACTTTCACAGATCATTGGGTCCGTAAAGATTCGAACGGCTTTACGTTGTATACGATCAAATGGTTCAAGCTAATACTGAAGTGCACCAGCCCAGAGATGAGAATAGTACTCCATGTGAGGCCGAACCTGGGTTTGATGACCCCCAGTTTCCTCGAGGCCAACTTGGCCTTGCTTTTCAAATAATCGCGATACTATCAGTCATTCGTAACATTAATATGTTGATACTGGGCGCGGCTATAAAGACAATATTTTGGTGGAACTTGTGTTTTCAGGGGGTTGAATTGAACCATGTTCGTTTCATCCCATGAAGAGCCACCCTCGAGGGATGACTCAACAGAAGACATAATTCAGCTCAGTAGTTTATCGAGAAAGACTTGCGCGGAAGGAGTGAATAGCGTCCACTGTGCCGTCATCTGCATAGCAATGAATGCCAGAGTCCTCTAACATGTCATTGATATGCAGAAGTAACGACGAAGGGGATAGTACACAGCCTCGGGATAGCAACCTTGATGCTATGCTCAGTGTGAAAGCTGACGATCCACTTGCAGAAATTCTCGAGAAGTCTATAGGATGGAAATTTGCAAGGCCTTGCTTTCAATAGCCGCAGCCCAGCGGTGGGTTAGGTAAACTAGAAGATCATCGGTTGAGCGACCATGACGGAAGCCATATTGACTATCATTAATCAATCAAAGATTTGGTTATTGATAATGCTGTTTATCGCTTTTGAAAGCAGGGAGGTGATTGCAGTAAGCCTGTAGTTAAATGGATCGGAACCATCACCTTTCTTCGGCAACGAGTGGATCGAGAGCGCTCTTCCACAAGTTTATGCCGACTGAATAAGAGTGCCGAAACAAACGCGTTAGCACCGGTGTCAGCTCAGGAGCACAAGAACGGAGCACTAAGGGAGAGATGCCATCTGGCCCACTCGACTTGTGGATATCCAAAGAAGACAGAGCTGGTCTAACAACCTTTTGGCTGAACTTAACTTCAGGCATTGAGCTCTGGCACCGCGGGATGGTCTCTCTCTCTCTGAGGCTTTCACCTTTGGATCATTATCTGGTACTGACCAGCACCAGGGATTCCGGTATCCTCCTGGAGCAGTTTGTCTTTAAGTGCCTCTATCATGGTGGGGGTAGGGCGCCGGGCATTACCTAATACGAAACCCAATGGTATAAAGTCACCATTTAACAGCGGTTTTAAATGCCGGGGGTGGTAATGATCCGGTCGAATCTGCCCATGCGCATCTGCCATTGCCATTGCTGGCGACGTGACTCTCCCACACATATTTTAGTCGCCTCTGACGACACCAGCTGTACTAGGGTGATCTTATTCTAAACTGAAAACACACAGCTAATACATATATTCGTTTTAGCTATGGTTAGAAATTTTTACGTGATGATGCTATAATAATCGTGACGCAGAGGCACAGGGTTGTCGTATTATAAGGTCTCGCTTCGTGCTAAATTTCATAACAGTCCATAGGTCCATGGGGAGTTCCCAATATGGTATACTGTTTTGATTACGCGGCGAAATTTATACAAAATATTGCTGCAAAAACAATGCATAAATACTCGTATCTTTTGATTGCGTGGGCTTAGAAGGTCGATTTTCTTTCTGTACTTAGAAATTACTATCAAATATATTAAGTGTAAAGAACCGTTAACTTAATAATATTTGATAGTAATTTCTACTTGATACCTTTACGCAATCTTAAGATAAATTAACTTGACAGATAAACAAATGGACAACAAAGTGTTCCTATATGGGTTACAGTACGGAACCCTAAAAATAAATGAAAATAATTTAAATATAATCATTATTTCGTTTAAAATCGAAACCACATAGCATTGCAGCGGATGCTGCTCCATTGCGCCAATTAGGCCTTGAAATCAATAACTTTATTGTGTGGGGGAGGATCTGTCGTTGGTGGCTATAGGTTCAAATTATCGAAGAGACATTCCATTTATTAAACGCCAATTTTATTGTTTATCCAATTATTTTATTAAACATATTTATTCGCAATTCATACTATCTTCGAAATATTAAGAAGCACAAAGAAAACCCAATTGTAAAATTAACAATAAATCTACAAATAAAAATCTTCGTATTTAAACGTTATCTTTGTATTATATCTAAAGCTCAAAACGTTTAACTGAAAACATTTAAAATTACCATAATCAAATCCCTCGGAATTTTAACACCAAAACTCCTTATAATTAAACTAAAATTTCAATTACCAAAAACAAAATTAAATTACACACAATTTCTAAATACACAATAAAACGACGGCCTGCCCTCTGTCTAGCGAGGCGTGTCACGGCGAGGTGGCGATCTCATCTCTTAAAAGCTTTCGACGATCAACTCCGTTATTTAGCGATAGATTCTGTGCCACCTCAATGCACGGATTGGATTTCTTCGAGTATTTCTGTACATTTCTTTAGAAATATTCAATTGGATTTTACCTGGTTGTACCTTATTTGGGATAATATAAAGTTTATTTTTTTTCGCTCTGGTGTCGAAGCAAATCGCGGCGTTAAGTTTCGCCACTCAATACAATACGCACCGCCTCCAGAATTCGGCGAGAAATGGAGAACAGATGGAGTATCTTAACACTAGGTTCCCTCTGCCTTGATTGTTTTATTTATTTATTATTTTATATTGTTGTGTCAGCGTCAGCGGCGTCTGACTGTAAATGCAACGGTTGTAGGATTGATTACCATTCGGGAGTTTTCGTTATTTTAATATTTTAGGCATTTTGGCTCTAAAGAATACAAAGCACAGTGTTCAGTTCCGCAATAACACAACATAAAATAATGTAAAAAAGTTAGTTATACAGCTGAAGCAGTTTTAATTTTAACCGATTTACAATTTTGTAAATACATATTTTTAAAAAATTGTAATGCACTTCATGTAAAAAAACTACATTAACAACCAATACCACAATGTAAATATAAACGTACATACTGTTTTATAGCCTTATACTATATCCCGCATATAGCAGCGTAGACGGAGGAAATCTAGTGTAAATACACTGAATGGGAATCGAATCCACAGCCGTCTTAATTATATTGACAAAATGCTGCTGCTAAATAATAAATAATAATTTGTATAAATAAATATTTCAAATATCTAAGATAAGCGTCAAAGTTGCAGTACACAACAATACAAAAGTTCCATAGCATACAAAATATCAAATAGGCATATTTAATATTAGAAGAGCAATTACTACTTAGAGTTGTACAATCAAAAGTTAGCCGAAGTCATTTTAAAATAAATAAGAGAAAATTGGCTGTACGCTTAGATCGCAATTTTCAGAATTATTCGGTCCACTGAGACTATTTGACTTAGACGACTCGAAATCGTCGAATATTAAGGGACTGTAAGTTTGGTTGTACAGTGGTTTATTTTAAATAACTACCTATATCTTTATATGTATAAGTTCGTTGTGCACATCGGTACAGTGCTGAGTGTAAACACGACGGTTTTGGGTTCAATTCCTAATCGAATTATTATCATTTTCTCGTTCTTGTAACAAGAACAGTATCAAAAATATTGAGTTTCAGCACTCAAGACGTCTTGAAAAATGAGCGGAAAGTGGGTAATGGAGTGGCTTAACATTAATTTCCCTCTGCTTACTACTACATGTGGGATACAGTGTGAAAATAACAAGAAATAATATAAGTTACTCACTTTTGTACGTTGGCCTTATAACAAATTGATTACAATGAATTTAAAAATATATATTTATTATTTTCAAAAAACGTAGAAACGTTATTTCGTTATATATTCATACAATTGAAAGTAAGATAAGTAACATTTTATTTTTAACTCAAAATTAATGTATTTAAATACTTGTCTTCAATATTCCATTCGTTGTTTCCAAATGAATTTACCTGCAATTTAACAAGCGTTAATTATTAACTTTTCAATGTCACCGCTGTTGCGCAGTGCATATCATCAAATATAAAGCAAATAACAGGTTCAAATATAATACGCAACGTGTATGTCTATAGCAAGGTAGCAGCGGCACAATGAGTTTTGTTATCAAAATAAGGAAATGAAAGTAATTCGTTCACCCGGGTGGACATCGAACCCATAACTGTCGCATTTACATGCTTGTGCGCCAAAACGGCCAATATATAGAGAATTTTTGTTAAATATATTCATAGTGTACACTCAGACACAAATTAATTATATAACGACGGCGTCTAGCAAAAATTTATAATGGATCATCATCTTCGCTATGCAAGATTTAATAATTTTAAATAAAGTATTTAAACTGTATTTTAATTACTGCACTGTATACTGTATGTGTATGTATGTAAAATTACTGTACATTGCGTACCGTAGTAAAATTAAAAATCAAATCAGCTTCACGCTATATCCCGCACACAGCAGGGTAGGCACAAGGCACCTAGTGTTAAGAATCACCGTTCCCCACTTTCCGCCAAGTTATGGAGGCATTGCGCGTTGAATGTCGGAACTCAACGCCGCACTTTGTTTCGACACCAGAGCGAAGAAATGAAAATATAAATGTAAGTAAATATTTTATTTCCTCAAGTGGGGATCGAACCCACAATCAGTCGATTTTACAGTCAGACCTTGTGCCCCTGTGCCACGACTGGCCTCAAGTAAATCATTGATGCATAACTGTAGTAAGAGATTGATGCATAGCATATGTACATTTAAAAATATTTACAATTACATCAACGGCGTGTTGAGCAGCGGAACTCAACGCCGCGTATTCGGTTCGTCACGAAAGCAAAGAAAATAAAAAATTAAATATTTTATTTACTCTAGCGGGAATCCAACCCACAACCTATTGCTTTAACAATCACACTCCGTGCCACTGATATATTCACCGTGCCACAAATATATTCTTATATTCATAATTCAAATAAATCGGCTAAGCTGCATAATTATCATTGCATCCAACGGGGCGAGGACTGGCGGAGAGAAAACCAGACCATAATATCTATATAACTCGAGCATCATAAAACGAGATGAATTAAAACAGTAGATTTAACGAACGTGTCTTTGTAATTAGACCGAGTTCAAAGGACGTGACTCTTTTAATTGCACTTTGCTTTACAAGGGAGCCCGTGGCAATTTCAATTCGTGTAATAATTCAAAGAAACTCACTAAGCTACGTTGGTACGATGCGGGAAGTCGAATGTTGCTGAGATAGCCTTGTTGTAAGCATTTTATTACTTTTTTTTAGTTTCAGGCGTTTGCGTCCAGCACATAGCAGGGTAGGTAGAGGGAACCTGGGAACCTGACCCTGGGCAACCTAGTGTTGTTGAGACACTCCGTTTCCATCTTCGGTTCCTACTTCCCGCCGAGTTCTGGAGGTATTGCATGTTGAGTGGCTTATATCAACGCCACGGTTAGCCTCGTTAAGCGAGCGAAGAAATGAAATAATGAAATATTTAATTTCCTCGAGAGGAAATCGAATTTACACCCTATCACGTACAATCATCACGGTTGTGCCCCTGCGCCACAACTGGCCTCATTATTACTTTTTGATTAAAATATAACTTCCCGCTCTATCCCGCATACAGGGTAGGCAGATGGAACATAGTGTTAAGACACTCCGTTCCCCATTTTTCGGCAAATTTTTCAAGGCCTTGCGTGGTAAGTGGCAGATCTCAACGCCGGGCTTTTACCTTGGTGCCAGAGCGAAGAAATGAAAATATTAATAAATAATA